>VWZV01007382.1:412181-478544 GCA_013397155.1 Irena cyanogastra
AATATAATCAGCCCGCTTGCACCGGTGCGAACCCACGTGGAAATCGCGCGCCCTACACAAATCAGGTTCTCGTGGAGTAAATGGATTTGTAGGCTGTATTTCAGTGTGAAGAGGTCTTTATCTCTAAAAATTATGCAGCATATGAGATATTAGTGGGTTTTATATTGTGTAATCAGCGCTGAATATAACTTAATTGCAAGTGAAACAACTTGAAATACCATAGCTCTGATTCAGAAATGCCTATCTGTTTGGAAGAGCTCTTCAGCTTACGCTTGATGAATGTATTTCCATGATGTGCAGAACAGGGATGAGCTAAACCAAATGCTTTCTGCAACTGGACTTATGTGGAGAAATCAAGTAATTCCAGTTGCCTCATGGCTGACAAAAAAAAATGCAGCTACGTAGTTACACAATGAAAATGACACATGATGCTAGCCAGCAAAGCAAGATATTAACAAATACATTCAGATAAGACTTCTACAGATCTGAGGTTTATCATCTTGTGACAGATGGAGATAACAAGTGGAAACATACTTTGCTTGTCATGTCAGGACAAAGAGATTATTCTACCATCTGAGTAAGCAATGGCTTATTTGCATAACGCTCAATGTACATCTTTTAAAAGTGGAAATCTTTACACGTTATATCCGGGGTGCACTTACAAAATCTATAATCTGTTTGAAACAAGTGTTGTAATCCAAAACCACTTAGCACTCAGGTGCTCAACTTCATCACCAGCATACTTCCTCAGAACTAAAATAGCAGCATACTTGGACATTTTCCATTTAAAACTTGTATCTCAACAACAGCACAGAGCAGGCAAATCGTGCATGCACTTGATCTTCCACTGGAAAAGTCACTACAAGTACCTACTCCTTTTCCATGAGGACAGATAAAAGCTTAGGAAGACAGTAAAACTAGACTTCTGTATGTACAATGAATTAACCTATCTGTCCTAAACTGTCTCAAAGCATGGCTACTCTCAATTTTATTGCATTTTATCTGTTTTTATTACACTTTATCAATTCTATTGAATAGCTAATGATAGGACAAGTGGGAATATTTTTAAACTAAAAGATTTAGATTAGATACCAAGAAAAAAATTCTTTACTCAGAGGGTAGTGAAGCACTGGAACAGTTTGTCCAGAGAAGTTGTGGAGATGTCGTCCCTGAAAGGCCAGGTTGGGTGGGGCTTTGAGCAACTTGATCTAGTGGGTGACATCCCTGCCCATGGCATGGTGTTGGAGCTAGATAATCTTTAATGTCCCTTCCAACTCAAACCATTCCATGATTCTGTGAAAAGTAATTCAGGTTATTCCACCCAATGCTTTCACTCTGTACTTCCCATGTCCATGTAAGGAGATGGTGCATAACAACATAATTGTAACTTTGTTTTCTTTCAAGGTTGGCCAAAAATACTTTTGGCACATAAAGGAATCTAAAATCCCCTGAACATGAGGACATTTAAAGCCAAAGCCAAGATGGACTGAAGGACTGTACACTTACACCACTTGTTCAGCTCCCAGATGTCTCAAAATCTTACTCTACTGCTGAGCAAGACTGCTTTGTGTCAGTCGTAATGCAAAAAGGACACTTGGTCTTTTTGAAAAGACCTCATATATTTATTTCTAACCTCACTTTTCCTTTATGGAATTACATGCCTATTAATTAGGGTTTTGTGGCAGTGCCATCAATCTGCAATAATTTATGCATAGTGCATACCACTAAAGTCACTGTAAATCTAATTTTATATTAATACACTTGTGGGATAGTTTCACTGTGCTTCAAATGGATCTGCTGGCTTCTCTCTTCATGCCAAAATACCAACCAGCATGTGTTTCAGGAGAGTTTATCCACTCCAACAAAGACAATAGCAGGTCTGTTTTTTAAGACTTCACTTACCCATTAAGTGAAATCAAGTTTTATCTTTATAATAAAAAGAGTTTTGCAAAAGTAGTGAAGACTGGGGCTGTGCCATGGGTAAAAGGTGTCTGGTTTAGGAATGTGTGTGACAAAACCCTCCTCCTCCTGCTCTCCCACTCTTGATTTCCTCCTGGGCAGTGGTCTGAAATGTATAATAATCTGCTATGTGTTATTAATCTCCAGTTGCAATACATCCCAAAACAAAGACACGTTAGACAGGCAACATCACTGCTGATGGTCTCAAAGTTCGCCTCTTTGCTGCTACTGTTGAACTTCAAATCTCCAACTGATGAGCTGGGACCTTCACAGAGTTTATGTCACTGTGGTGTCTGGAGCGAAAGGATTTGTTCTGTGTTGATGAAAAGCTGAGGGCTTGATCCAAAGCTCATTAAAAACAGCGACAGTCTTTCTGTTGACTTCATAAAACATTGTGTCAGGTCATGAATGAGGTTCTTATAAGTAAAAAAAATGGGAAGGCTAAGAAAAAACAACTCCTTACACCTCAATGTCACAGATGGAGCTGTTAGAATAGTCCCTAAGATTTAAGTGGCAGTGCATAATTCTCCTTTTCTTGGTTGTAACAGATGTGTTTACCCAATTAAAAGACAAAGAAAAAGCCTGCCAAGCACGGTGGAGTCACACTGAATACAATGACCCAGAAGTAAGTCTTCAGATCTGAACAATGAGAGGCTCTGCTGTTCTTATTCAGAGTGAATCTTTGCTGCATTTTTTTGTTAAGTACTGCCCTTCAAATCAACCAGGGAAGAGCAATTCATCCCATACTGCTGCCGCATTGAAGGCAAGGTCAATGTCGGTGGAGCTGGATAAACCCAGCTGTAAATCTTAAACTACACAGAATAAACATCAAAGTTAAAAAAAGTATCTCTTATTCACGACAACATGTGGCTTATGGGTTTTTATGAGACAGCTTTCCCTCCTTTATAACTGCCCATTTTGTAGCTCTTGGAAGTAACTGTGTGTCTGGTAAAAGACTAATTAATCCGTGGTGATGAATACAGATCTGCCTCTGTCTGAGCTGCATGGGGAGTCACGTTCTTCGAATTTCCTGTATTAATTATGGAAAAAATGGGTCGGAAGCCATTTGAGAATAGATCCTCTGGTGTTTATATTTCAAGAAAGACAAATATAATAATGTAAAATTTATTACTCTGGGATTGATCTCAGCTTACAGCCCGACCTCCCATTAACTATTAAAAGCTAGGAACTGAGCAGTTGATGGAAACAACCCTCCTTGCTATCAGTTTTGGATAGGGTATGAAACAACAGAGGAAGCCTAATTCACTTGCTTCATAAAGGCTTTTATGCTCTCTGACAAACCTCATAATGTCTCTGCTGCTCTTTCAGAACATTGTCACGAAAGCCCAGCCATCTCCCTTAGCTTGTGGCACTGAGTTGTTTGGGGTTTATCATCTCCAGAGAATTGAAAGCAGCGGAATTATAATGTCAAGAATAGCAATGCCATCAGCACGGTACTTTTAAGCAGGCAACTTTGTAACATGCCAGTTATATCTCTCAGCCACAGAATTTACTGCATAATTCTTTATGCTTCCATGCATCCACACAATGTTTAGGAAAAATGTCCACACAGCTCTTTGAAATTCTTACCCATGAAAGGCATGGTTCCCATTGTAACAAAATGCCAGTGGTCAAGATACAGTAATGTTTTTTAATGGCCCGGGTCTCTGAAGTCCTACTTGTTTGCAAAATTCATCTTTATGAAATAGTGCATTCATTTCAGCACAGTCTGGCAGCAACTCAAGGACATCTGCTTACCTCTACGGTATTAAGCAGATAAATATTTTGTTTAGAACCCATTCACCATATTTATTATTTTTTATGACTGCAAAGCTTTTCAATATTTATTGCTCTGAAGTCGCATTTGATGTAGCTTAATAGTTTGCTCAAATCAACATCTTTCTGCCTACCTCATGTTCATTCCAATTTTGAGTTTAAGGTATATTGCACTGAAGGGTAATGTACATAATTCCATTTATCCCATATAATGTAAGTAGCATAATGTTTATTTTCAACATTCACATCAGGTTTCAGGTGCTGATGAAGTGAATGCAATGGTTTGATTGAGCTCTGGACCCTTGTAAACTATAATTCCATCACACTCTGTGACTGAAACACTGAAGCTGTAAAGTTCAGTAATGAAAACTATTAACTGCACTTTCGTTAATAGAGAAGCAATTTTTAACTATTATTAAAAATATGAAGGGTAAGGACTGCTAGTAACAAGAAATTACCTAATAACACAATTTCCTTCTTTCTGTATCTTATCAATACTTCATTCTGGGCTACAATGTGAACTCTCTTATTCCCATCAGTAAGTAATTACTTGCATTGATAGACCTGCTGAATCCAGTGAGATTATTTGTGCAAGCTGCTATTAATCACCAAGAATGAAGAATTTACAATTTGAAAACATATATATATATGCGCACACAATTGTCCAAGCATCTATATGAAGGCATTAATTATATTTACTATGTTCAGAGGAGCATATAAATCTCCATTAATACTCATTTTTACACATTCATCTATGTATTTTCAGTCCACACAAGCTGATGTTCAGAAAAATACACAAAACTTCTGTACATATATTTGTACAGATTTTCTAAGGTAATTAAAGGAAGGACTGCTTCAAGCCATGATATTCCAGGGGGAGAGAGGGAGAGGTGAGAGTTTCAAAATAGTCCACTTGGTGGATTAAAATACAACCCTTCTGTATTGCTTCTTCCTAGACTTTGATACGTTATTAATTATTTACACAGAAGAGAGAATATATGCCACAGGGTTGAGGTGAGGAGGGTATGGCCATTAGGGTTAACCATGGGAAGGAGATGGAAAGAGCTGCTGGAAGAAGTATTTCACACTAAAGATCAGATTGAACTGAATGCTTCCTGAAGGCATTCTGATACACTCTCCCCCATAAATCTGGGCAGGAGCCTGAATATGGACTGCAACTGCTCTCCTGCAAGAGCAATACCAGGCTATTTAATAGCAGAAGAGGTGTATTGCAAAAAAGAGAAAGTGTTCAAAGGGATTATTGCCTGTACCTCTCCAAAGAGCTTGAGCCACAAGGGTAGGAATAGATGTCTTATTTTCTGGCCAGATTCTCTTAGATTTGTGGATAATAGGGACTAGGAGAATATTGATGGTGTTCCTTTGAGCAAGCTTGGCAAACCTTGATGAAGGTTCAAAGTTTTCCTGGAAATTGGTTGCTACTCCAAACAATTTCTAGTTAGGTCCTTGTACCAATCTGACTGCATGCCTGAACTATGACTGTTACAAACAGACTTAACATTTGTCACCTGTAAGGTCACAAACTGCACAGCATAATTCCTTAGTAATTCCATTATTTCATTCATTGATTTTCCCTTCTTACAGAGTAACTGCAAGAAAACTCACAGACCAAAGCAACATTGACAAAGATTATTGTTGGGCTTTGTTATTAATATTGTAATTAATGATATCATCTTCTCTCTTCAGGTAAAGATGCTGAGGAAAATAAAGCAGATAGAAGATGTCTGTCAGAGTCCTGACAGCCTTTTATGGAACCCACATATCACTGTGCTACAGCTGAGCTCTAAAGTTCAATGTTTCTGTAAGAGACACCAAAGCCACATCATTCCAACACCTCAACCAACTAAATCAGCTGGAGCAATTAATTTAAATGAACCAACAAAGCAGTATCTACTACTATTAATTCAAGCACAACTTTACATTGCATTATAGAACTCCTCTTCCCAAAGAACTAAAGTGACCCTGATTTGCTTTATCAGAGCCCACAGAACTTTCCATCACCCTGCATCCAATTTTCCAGAGAGCTCTATAAACCAGTGCTGTGTGTGGTTTATTATATTCAGCTATGCCTAAGAGTGGTCTCCAAGTAAAGGTCTAAGTGAAAATAGAACAAACACAATTCCAAGTCATGCTGAGCATCCTGCCCTTTCCAGTGGCATTTGTTGAAGATTCAGGGTACTAACACAGAAGCAAAGTTTTTTCCTCAGACCACAGAACAAAACCCTAAGAAAACCACTCATTTTTCTACTTCTTCTTTCTTCCAGTCTACAACATTGGTATTTGGAAAGTTATGTTTTACCTTCCATGCAATAATAAAGTGGGTGAAAAAAATACTCCATTCCTGTTCCAAAAGTTTTTGTTATTCAAATTCCCTAGTTGCTATCAAGCTGTAAAATAAATAAATAGGGTCACTAAGTGACAAGCAACTAAAATTTGTGAGTAACAATGGCTCAACAAACATGTATATCTATAAAGAACAACCCTGACACAGCTTAGCATCAGCATTCCAAGTCTGCATCATTCTTAGCCTTGTAAATGACATAGTTATAATAAAAGTTCCAAAGAATTTAAGGAATTTTTCAACTAGAGTGATTTTAATATTTTAAATCAAGTACACCTCGAATGACCCCATTGATTTAGATTAGATCACTTAACTGGAGTAAAGTGCTACTCAGTTTGAGTAGGGACATTGAACTGAAGGCCTCCAATTGTGTTTAAAATGAATATAATTTTGAGAAGGACCTTAGCTAAGCAAGAACTAGCTAAAAGGACTCCTAAGAGAATAGAAATTAAGAGCATCTGTTCATCTGACTTATTACCAAAACATGAGCTGATTAAGTGAATGTCAATGGACTTGATAGTATTACGGCACTGATTCTGTAAAATTATTTTTATTACCTTTGAAACATCCACAGGAAAAAAGGTCTGTGGCCTGTTGAGCTCGTAAATATGTTCACTTACACAAAAAATCACTATTTATTTTATGAAAGGATACAGTCTAACACAAATCTGACACAGAGTGATAAAAGAAAATTATTGTTCTTCAGATTCTCTCAGTTTAAAAATTTTATGAGCTGCCTATTACCTACCACTTTTCCAGTATGAATGCTGTTTAAAATGAATTTGAAACATTTCTGTATGAAATGTAAGGTAAGTAATTCCCCATTAGGGCCTTGGACCTTTATGCAATGTAGATGATATATTTTGGAAATTAAAGCCTGCTTTAAATGTCATACTGCACTCAACATAAAACATTTTAATCTATTAAAACTCTATTAAAGGTAACAGGGATACAACATGTCTAATTCTTGAAGCCTGCCAAAAAAGTCAAATGGAAATTAAAAGCCAAGTGCCTAAAAATAAGGGTAGGTTTTATTCCTCCTACAACCTTGTCAACATATAGTTAAATTTCTTGAACACTGTCTACAGAGGTGGAAATTGTGTGGTTGAGAAACACATATGAGAAGGCAATGGATTGAAAAGTATTTTCAAACAGATAAAACGTAAAGGCACTGTTAAGGAAACTTCCCTGCCTGACCATCCAGGAGCCACTCTGGAGTCACCCTCCCACCACCTGGGCTGGGACAGGAGACCTCTCCAGCTCCACCCCACACTCACACGAGCACACCAAGTCTCCTTACCAGCTCCACACTGGGCTTCCCATAGCACAGTCCCAGACCTCCAGAGCCTTAAAATAGTTTAGTCACAGTGCAATAGCTAAACAAGAGAACAAGGGAATAACAAAATAAAATAATAGCTCAAAGCTGGTGCCTTCAAGGAGGGATCCTGAGCTTTTATAACCTCACAGTCCAAAAGCACCAAACTTGTGCTGGCTCCTACTGTGTCTGAGTGGCTGGTGCCCTGGCTGGCCCACAGGTCCCCGAGCCCACCTGTGCTCAGGGTTGGGTTCCTGGTCCCCTTAGCCCAGCCTGCAGCTCACACTGCAGCTACACACTGAGCTACCTGTACTAAATGTACTCCTCAACACCACTGTCAGATTGAAATCAGTCAAGTCAAGCACTCTATAGGACAATAGGACTATTCCAGTCTCCACACTCCTGACATCAGGAATTGTCAAGGCTTAAAATTCAATTTAACCATAGCTGCAATCAGTTCCATTAAAATAAATTACCTGCACATGCATTGATTTGCTTCTTATGGCGTATTAGTCATTCCAAATCCAAAGTGAACACAGTGAAAGGGCTGGTTAGTTGGAGGGATTTGTAACAGGATGCAGGAACTAGGACATTAGCTCAAATACTATGCAGGTTGATAGACACCAAATGTTGTCACCATCTGTTGGTGCCCTATGTGAAATCATTCAATGGTTCTAGTCCAGGGACTTTACAAACAACAGATACCTGGCAAAAGTTAAAAATTCCCTAAGCCAAGCAACTTGAGCTGTTAAGAGCTCCCAAGCTTGCTGACTCAGCTGGGAAGCCACTAAGTTGAAGACAGCAACCAGGACCTGAGCATCTCTCACAAAAGTAGCTCTGCACAGATGTGCACATAGGCCAAAAACCGGTAAAAGAAAAACCAAAATTAAATTTTCTCTATATAGACCCATAAAAAGGCAATGTTCCTGTCAGAGAAATAATAATTATTTGTAAGTCATTATTGCATGCAAAACCTTAGTGCCTGAAGTTATGTTTTTATTCAAGCACCTACAGCAGTATCCTGATTCTCAGAAGTGTTGTTGCATTTCTGGCAACCTTTCAAAATAACCCCCCTGTTCTTTAAATGGGGATCAAAACATTTGAAATAGCTGGCCTTAAGTCATTTAATAGTGTTAGAATGGACAGGAGCTTGGCTGCAAGTGCCTAGCATGCTTCTAGGCTAAAGTCTTTATTTCTTATTGGCTTTCTTACTAATACAATATTCCAGCTATCCAGTCTTGCATTAACTTAGTTATTTTTAAGTGACGTTTATATTATGTTCCTTGCTAAATTGTGCATCTCATAATTTAATCTCGAAAAATCCTTAGAGAGCTTTCAAAAATCAACAAAACTTCTCCTGGAAGAAAGGCATAGCATGCTGAAAATGAAAGCACTGCTAAGTGCAAGCCTGCTAAAGTCACTGAAAAATGATCCACGCCCAAGGATGTCAGATGCTGGACTAAGATAAGATGTTGATGTTGCTTGCAGCAGAAAGCTGGTACTGGCAACAACACAAATTACAGGGTTTGCTGAGAGGGAGTCTCTGCTGAGAACAGATAATTGTATTAGGGGCAATGTGCAATGAAGTTTAATTTTGCTTGTTTGCCAAGGTAGTGAAGAGCAGTAAGAAGTCCTGTGGCATACAAGTTCTCCTACTAATTACTCAACTACTAATATTTAGCAGACAAAAATGTTCTTGTGGCAGCATTTCTGAATGTTTTTGAGTAGACAGACATAGACTATAGCTGAAGAAAAACAGAAAGGGGACAGTTTCTTAGAGATGCTACATCCTGAAATGCAAAAATAAGAACTATTCTTCTTGTAACAAAAAATGAAATGCAAGAGATGAAATCTTTGGCAAAACACCAATCCTCCCTGAAGCACATGAATCCACCCCTGAAGCAGCTGTTCAGAGGCATCTTAGAAGGAGACCTGGCACGGGGAAGGACTGATGAACAAGTTGCATATTGACTGCAGTCTTGTGGCATTGTACCATCTCCCTAATTCCAAGCATGAACAAAACTTCAGGATATTTCATTTTACATACAAACCAAGCTTTAAAGTCAAAGTTAGTCTTCTCCAGCATTATATACACTCAAACCTCCAAAAAGTATCAGGTAAAAGAGGATTATGATATGGAAGTGTCTGCTTGGTTTTCTCAAAGGAGCCTGACAATAAGAAGCAACAAGCAGCTACAAATGATGCTTTATTTGGAGAGTTTTTGCAGTCATTATCCCAAGGATTGACTTTGGAACACCAGTGTTTACCTACATTATCAAATCTGCATGAAACAAACAGTGTTTAATAGGGGTACACAGACACAGCTGTATTTGTACTTGAATCTTTAAGGTTATTAGACCATTATAATAAGAGCTAACAGGAGCCAGCCAGGTTGGGTCAATTCAGTTCCTTCCCACTTCTTTCTGTTCTACTACATAAGAGATTTTCAATGGAGGCCTGGCACAGAAACACTACATGCTTTGTCATTATGGTAATTGCTGTCATTCTTCTTTGCAAAGTCCTTGTGCTGCTGTTTGTAAGCAGCAATCCTGCAGCCAGATTCAGAGGATAAAGAGCTGCAGAGAAAAATATGTATCTTAATGCTTTTCACTGGGTTACACAGTTAAGTAATCAGAGAGCGTGGCTTAACCACTGCATTCCACAACAATGTTTGGAGAGAACTTGACAAAAGAGTTTTGGACTCCAAACTGTTCAATCATCTCACCAGGACTAACTCAAGTGTTGGCTCTGACACTCCTTACTCCTGTGCTATCAGCTGTAACTTAATTCACTCGTCTTTGCAAGAAAGGTGAGCAGTCAATCACCCTCTGAAGACTAACCCAGCCTAATTAGTGCAGTGATTTTGTGTAGGCCACTCACTTCCAAGGGCCTGCCTGGAGGAGATTACGTTTGCTTTCGATACCCTGAAGATCAGCATTCAATAGTTTGGAAAGCCTTACTTTAATACAGTACTTTATAACAACATACACGAAGATGTCAAGAACCCTTCAAAATTGTAAGTGATACCAACACATGTGGAAAATAATTCTGTGAGGAGATGTGCTCAGGAATAACCCATTTTTCAATAAGCATTCTTCTAAACTCGCTCAAAAAAACTCAACCCAAAGTAAAACAGAACACTTCCCAAGAAAAGAAGGAAAAAACAATATTTCAAATACATTAAACACCAGTCCTGCAGAATGAACTTCAGCACACCAGCTTGGAAGTTTTGATGACTCCTGCACTACAGCATTTCTGTAACATAAAACGTATTTCTAGGTATGTTTCTGCATCTTACAAGAACACTGATTCCATTGAAGACACACACAGATTAAGACAGGGATTGAATGCTATTTGACTTAAAATTTATTAAGTTAAATTTTAAAAGTCATGAGAAGACCCTCTGCCTATTCACATAACGAACATCAATTAGAAATTAAGAATCATTATTTAAATGCAGAAAGTTTTGTTCATATACTGTTTAGTTCTGAAAGGACACTACCTACTCACATGCTGGAGTCTCAGTAAGGAGGCTATTCAATGAGAGGCTGGCTTTGTGATGATATTGCCAGCATTTGTAATAACAATGCAACCTAAACACTGCAATTAAACAACAGAGTAGTATTTTTGGAATACCCCCGCTGTTCTAAAGTGCATTGTGAATATTAACATATTCCAGTAAATTAGTTTGCACTCATTATCATAAGCAATTACTTACTGTTTAGATGCTGCTATTAAATTGGCAAGCAATTTGTAAGAACTAATACACAGCATAAAAAACTTTACGAAATTCTAACAGCATGAAAAGACAAATGTTTCTAGTAACACAGTCCCTTACATACAGATGTCTGTCTTTCTCTAAAAATCCCGTCTATCTCTTCCTATCAGTTATCTTTTCTCAGCAGCAAGTGGATAACTAACTACCTGAGGCTCTGTGACAAACTCTTTATAAACTTCATTTTGATTCTGTGGAGTAAATCATAAATACCTCAGGCCAAATGCGACAGTAACATCTCATTCACACCAGAAAAAGAAAGTGTTTTCATGCTCATTTTTGAAAATAATGGTTTAGAAAATATATCAATGTGAAGTTCAGTTCTTTGCTCTCAAAGCTATTAGTTTCCTGATACAACACTGTCAGACGGTGAGGGTAAATCAACGCCTTTGTCCTCAAGATATAGCCAGGAACAGAACAAGGCATGGAGAACCTGTCCTGCTTTTAGCAATAACGACAAACCTATTTCTCCTCAGTCCAAGAAAGCAGTAATCCCAAAGGAAATAATCTCTAAACTAAAGCCCCAAGTTAGGAAAGAAGCAGGACTACTTTTCTGAAGGACACTTATTGAATGTGACAGACATTCCCAGCCCGGTGTTCTGCTTGGCCACAGGAAATGCACAGATCAGGTAGCACGAGCCAAACATAACCCAGAGAGCTTTGTGGAGAATCTAAACCAAAGGAAATAATTTGCTTTGTTCCTTAGCTTGCATCTCAGCCCCAAGCTTCAAATGAGAAGCACTGCATGTCTTTTGGCTCACACGACACCACTGCTCGGGTTGCTCCACATGAAGAGATCATGCACAACCAAGGCTGGAGGCCAAACGAGAGGGTGTGGGACAGTTATGCTGTGATGCATTTTATGCCAAAGTCTAGTTGGCAAGGTGGTGAGCAGTCAAAGGTTGAACTCAACGATCTCAGAGGTCTTTTCCAACGTGAATGAGTCTATGAATAGCTTATCCCTTCCCCTGAGTCAGCCTGCACAGGAGCAAAGATCCAGCAGCCGACAGTGCCAGCAGCCCTTGAGGACCTCAAAGCCGTCCCTATAGATACAGGATGGGCAGGTTTATCCTGAAAGACCTCAGTATGCCCAAGTGTTGCTGTTTCCCAGAGGATGAAATGAAGAACTCCAAAGATTTTTCGTGATCATCAGAAGGCTACTTATTGTAACAAGGTGACATTTTATAGTGTCTTTCGCTAACAATTGTGTGATTGGCTAAATGGCACAACACCTCTCTAGCACTGTTGGTTGAGGCAGAGAGAGCATGTTTTGAGAATGGACACAAAGGGAAAAGTAAGCAAAAGTGAAATCAGCAGCTGTTGTTTTGAGAATGAGGGATGCTTACAAAACCTGTATCAGTCCATCTCTTCAGAACCTAAAATGCTTCACAGAGATGTCCTTGGAAAGGAAAGCGGCTTTCTCTCGGGAAAACCCAGGGCCTGCTGCTGAGTTTTTCTAAGTCCCTCTGAAAGTCAGCTCCACACCCAAGGGTAGTTTCTGTCCCATATTTAAGTAATACACTCACTAATCCTGATTAAGGATTAAGCACCTACTGAAACCACACCCTCAGCTGAGAGTATGAGACTGCAAGCTACATGTATGGGTATTGCGCCTAGCTGTTTGTGCAAAATTGCCTTTAATGCAACTGTGAACCTTAATGGGGACCTTGGGAATCCAGCATAGCATAAACAAGCCACAGTAGTTTAAGCAATTCCCAAAATGCTTTTCTAAAAGTATAACTTGTGATCTCAGGTCTCAGTCTTTCAGGCCAGCTTTCAGTCTGGAACTAATTACTATAACCATCTTATCTTGCAAAATACACTGTAATAGAAACACTAATGCATCCTTAACTCCAAGAGCTCAATGGCCCCTGTCTGCTGTGCTCAACTTTGTACTCTGCTGTTATAGATTGAGTTGAAAACATCTTTGCTAAAAATCGGCAAAACTTTAAAAAATTATTTAGTCTGTTCTTAAATATATTTTATCTTATTCAAAGCTGAAGCACTTTTAGCCCCTTTCTTGTTACTCTCTTTAAAAAAAAAACGTTTCTAAATTATTATTTTTAAAATCAAACCTTCCAATTAACTTTGTGAAGTAAAACCACATTTTGCAGCTAAAAATGATGTGTGCCTTGGTCTCTGAAACAAAGTAATGAAGTTCTCATCTGATTAGCAAACCCAGTGTTTTGTACTTATTGACCTTGAATAGAAAAAAAAAAATCAGCAACTGTTTGTAATGAGAGTAGGGCTTCAGTCACTTCATATTTCCCTTTTCATCAATCCTCCATTCCTTTCTTTTTCTAATCCTAATCTGTAAGAATTCTGACAAATTGTTTGGTTTTTAAAAGTGTTGTGGCCATTGCGAGGAGCTCTCAGAGCCACGGGACATGTCTCCAAACTATTCTCCTTCTTCTGAAGGGGAAAAAATTACCTTACAGTGTATGTTTAATACCAGTGTCCTTAAGCTACTAACTCCTTGTAGGAGAGAAGGAATGGAAGCACCAAATTACATTTTGATAAATAAAAGATGATGCATAACAGCATACGAGGAAAAACAAATTTTTCATAAACCCCAAAGGAGCTATTTCTACATTTTCTGGAGAAATCTCAGCTCATCTACATTCAGGATCTTGGCTGTACATGACATTTAGACAAAGGATTGGTAAACTAGAGCTATAACAAAAAATGCAGGAATATTTCCTTAAACAGCAATTTCTATCCATTTCAACTAGACCTCCTTAATGTTTGTAGACTCAAACATGGCTTTTTCATATCTGTAGGATGCAGAATCTTGGCAGTGATGAAAAATGTCATGTTTCATGGACAGAATCTCTCCCTGCAGCCTCATAATTTAATAATATCAAAAACTAAGGGAATCTGAACTTTTACTAAAAAGAGTAGATTTTTAGAATTAACAGCCAAAATGAGAATTTGCATATGTGACCCCAAAATACCCTCAAGCTACCTTAAAAAATAAGGAGGAACTCTTAATTTGCAAATTTAAATAATAAGGCATTTTTGGTCCACAACAGCTTTTCATCCTCTCTCAAACGTAAACTTGCATGTGAGCACTTCCCTACACAGATCAGGTGTGGGTTGAAGGGAAAGCTGAGGGTAGACACATGCCACAAATAAAGGAAAGATAGACAAAAAGCTTTGGATTAGAATTACACAGTCTCTCCAAGAGTAAAATCAACAGAGTGAATCTGACACTTACAAAAGAGTCACGAGAGGGCACAAGCAAGGAAGAGGATGTTATAGAGTAATTAATGTTGCCCTATGAGCCTCTTTATGCTCATGCAAACAAGCATCTTTAAAAGATTTTGGACCTAAAGAGCAAGTCTTGCTCCAAATTATTGTGCTGGTGGCTGGAGAAGCCTGCTGCTGTTAGGTCAGTCTGATAAACTTGACATCATTGTAAAGCACAGCCAAATCACATGCAAATCCTCTGAGTGCATGTCAAACAAGCCTGGATCCCTCAAACACCAGACTGTTGTCCCTGTGTCACCCCTCTTCCCTAGGTCAGCAGTAGTGTCCAAGAGACTTAGTGGTAAACTGCTTCAGAAAGCTGATGCAGCTCAGCTGATGCCTCTTCCTCCTCTGGAATAGCCTGGATGGCCTTTCCTGAGTGCACTGACACTCCCCTCCTGGCACCTGTGTCAGGGAACATTTAAATATTTTGTGGGTGTTTCACCTGCTCAAGGGATTAAACTCAGTGTATAGGAGAAAACTGATGAAAAAAGAATGAAAGTCACAAAAGTGCAGATAAAGAGAATCCATGAGGTTCTTCAGTAATGCAAACATAACTGATAGTCAGCTCTACAAAAACTACCTAATTAGAGCTGTTATCAAAATGAAGATCATGTTAAAGAGTACTAAGCACACCCTGTACTTACACTGATATTCATGTTAATGTTCATCAAAGTAATTTCTGTTTGAAAAGAGATGATTATTTAGCACATTATCAGTCTCAGCCTCAATACTATGCTGTCACTAATAGCAGAGACCTCAGCTTCAGAAATAGATTTATTATCTCAAGTGCTGAACCAGTGTGAGCTCCGTATCTCAGACAAAATACAGATTCTGCCCAGAATAAAACCCCATTCTGTTTGAGCAAGACACTGTGCCCCTTCGTCTTCCCTTCACTTGAGGTGGTGACCTGGATCCTTCATCAATAACTCAATTTATTAATTCTGGACAGCATATAGTAAACTGTTTTCTGTAGCAATTTGCACTGATGGAGGAGAGCTATTGAGGAACTTTCTCCTCCTTTAAAGAAGACACTTTAGCTGTCACGTCCTGTATAACAATCAATGTTTCCCCTTGCTTCTTTCAGCTGCTTTCCAAGCTGGCAGTCTTAAAGCATTTTCAAAAGAAATCAAACTGGTATGTTTTCCTCACTTTCTTCTATGCAAGGTTTTATAAGGGACTGAAGTGCCATTTCATGTGAAAAGATACTCTGAACTATTATATTTTGGGATTTTCTGCCTCAATGTGTTTCATTTATTTCCTTGCACTCAAGACAGATAGCAAAAGAGCAAGCAGCCTGACCTTTGGACAACTGTCAAAAAGCCCAACTCTGCTACTACAACAACCAGTGTGACCTTCTTCTCTACCTTCAGCAGCCAACAATCACACACAAGGAAGGAGAAAAAAGCAGCCTGGCCTGTGTAGAAAACTGGACTGGGTCAGGTAACATAGCTTGTTCTCAAAGCATTTGTAGATGAGCACTTTGTGAACCCTCTCAGAGCATCTGGGACCTACCAGCTGAATTCCAGGACTGCTCCCTGTGATGCCCTGCCAGCAGCAGCAGCAGCCAGTTTTGCCAGAAGAGATTTATCCATATTTCTGTAGCTCTGTCTCTGTCACCTCAGACTGGATATCACATATCATCTGCTTTTCTGAGGGCACCATAAACACCTTATTATTTACTCCTCCATAATCCACATCCAATTTTCACAGCTGCACATGTGCAGAGCTGGCAGGAAGGCTTTTGAGGGTACTCCTGACCTGAGAGTCTCCAGTCTTTACCCAACACACCACTGGAAACCAGGGCAACTTCTTCCCAGCAGCACACTCGCTGCAGCAAATGGGCTGCACTACAGGCCAGAGCCTGCTCCCAAAGAGATTTCCAAGGTCAAGATCAACAAAAGAATATATTGCAGCAATGCTGGGGAGTAAAACACAAGGTGGATATAAACAAAGAGGAAACTTATCATGATCACTGTTAATTCTCAATAGTTCCACACGCTGAGCAAAATAAAAGCAGCGTATATCAGTTGTTATGCTAAAAATAGAAACAGCCACTGTGTTTTCTGACTCCTTTCTATACTGCATCAAAAGTGGCTTGGTTTTATTAGGAGAAATATACAGTGCAATATCCTATGCCATGCAATATGCTCCACGACTCAGAGGGTGGGTGGTTGATTTTATTGATTCAGTTTTCACACTACTGTAACCCCATTATTGCCAGCAGAGCAACTGGAAACTGCAAGCAGATTCTAGATTGATAGACTCTGATATTTCTAATTTTCTAAAGTGTACAGCTAGCTTTATTTCTTTTCCTTGCCTTTTTTTTTTTTTTAATTTGGATTTTCCTTTCTAATAAACCTACTGCTGTGGGACACCTACTCAGTGGTACTCTAGTGAAAAAGGGACAGAATTCATTCCATTAGAGGCATTTATTGGTATTATTAGGATTTTACAACATGATAGCATAATCTATCCTTTGCCTGAAGTAAACACTCTTAAAGGAAAGTCCACAGGGAGAGTAAAACCAAAGCATTTTTTACAGTGGTGAATGCTAATCAGATATACAGCTGGAGGAAAAAATAATGTTCTAACAGGAAGATACAGCAAGTAGACCACACGACAAGCATGATACCAAGGAATCAAAATATGGCTGTAGCATATACTCTGGAGCAATAAGAGGGGGAGGAGAAATCAAGGGCAAAATGTCAGGAGGAAAATATGGCTGTCACTATTAGGAGCTAGAGGAGAAAAGCAGGACAGAAAGGTAAAGATTTGAATGCTTGCACTGAAATCAACACAGTGGGAAGGATGACCCAAAGATTTTCCAGCTTGCGTTCCCAGGCTCTGTTACAGCTCAGGAAGAGACCACCAGGGTTTCAAGCTACCACCCACACTGTAATGACTGAAGGATACCTGGATTCTTATGGATCTTGTTGGAGATTCTTACGGATCTTGTTGGAGATTCTTACGGCTGTATTGCAGGACACCTGGACTGTTAATCACCACACCTCTGCTATTCAAACAGGTCCAACATTCCCTGTAATCTTCTGGCTCTTTATTCTGTTTTTTCCTATGTTTGTGCTGGTCTCGATGCTATCAGATTCTTGTCCACAGAAACGTTAACTACACTTAGGGCTTCTATAAAAACACTTGGTAATAATGCAGCCAGTCATTTACTGAGCTCAAAAGCAGAGCTGTAGCATAAAGTGCACAATAACACTGCCTATTTAGATCATCTGAGATAATAGTCTCATAAATTGTGACTATGCTTAAAGTGATCAACACTGACTCTTTCTTAATAGGCCTATTACAAGGTCAGCAATAGAGGATAAGGAAAAAATTAGTGTCTATAGCCTCTACTTGTTTAGAAGTCAGGTTTGCCATTTAGTACTAAACCAAAAAAAGAAAAAAAATATAAGCCATACTGTACACGTACAACAGTGTCTGAAGTATTAGCAAATACCATTTAAGAAATCTTTTCATTTCTGCCTATTTTCATTTTATTATGTCAATATGACAAAGTGAATGCACTCAAAGCAAAAGTATTGATCCTAGAGACTGTTTCTTTTCTCACAAACGCCAAAGTGAATTAGGAATAACTCACCTCAAGACAACTGAAGAGAACAAAAACTGCAGTGTAACAAGAAGAGATCCTCTCCAGAGCTGTAAAACTGGAAGCACCACATGGAAGGGGTGGTGTATTCTGTGCTACCTCCCCGGGGCAGACACAGACACAAGGGGATGGAGCTCAGATGAAGCTGCCCTCTCAGAGGAAAAGTGTGCAAACACGTCTCCAAGAGTTGTGTCTCCCTTTGTTGCTTTAGCTCTTTCCTAAAGAGCTAATTGGCAATGGAAAGAATTCCTCCCTGGGATGCCTCACTGCCTGTGGCTAGCTCAAACACAATGCCTAAAGTTTAGATGCCTGCTCCAGATGAGACGATTCACACTTCCTCAATAAATCCCAGAGCTATTTATGCTGGTTAAAAGCAGGTAAGAGCACTGCCAACAAGTTCAGCTGCATGGGGAGAGGCTGATTTTCCCTGCTAACACAGGTGGGAGAGGAGGAGCAGTTCAGAGGACAATAGGCAGCCAAGGAGAACTTCCCAAATTGTTGATATAAAAAGAAATACAGCAAGAACAGCTTGTGATAAATACTTATTTAGGCTTTGTTAACTGATCATCAGAGGGAGACAGGCACTAAGAACAGAGAAGCTGTGAAAGGAGACACCCAAAAGATTTTCTTTACATCAGCCCTGAGTTTGTACAGTGTGAAGCTTACCATTAAACTTTGAAACTTTAACTAAGTATTAGTTCTTTCAAAGTAGTTTGTAAAATTCTGTAGCTGTAGTTAATTTGCAAGCATTTTTCCTTTCAGCTCATACACAGGTAATAGACAGCACAGGAGAATTCTGCTGATCAATCTCATCCTCAAGCCACATCAATCTTGGATTTCTAACAATCCAATTTCACCTGAGCTAAATCGCTGCTTCAACAAAAAAAGCCAGAGGATGAATATTTGACAAGGGGTAAGGTGGTACATGAGCTTTCTCCAAGACCTGGGGGAAGTCCAGAATAAATGCCCAGTAGGACAGAATAACAGATTGAAAAAAAGAAAAAAAAAAAAAACAAAACTTGCTGGTAAACAAACCAATAGGAAACAACACAACAAAAATGTCATTTGGTAGTAAAAGCAAATTATCATATTTGCCCAACTTCAAAGAAGGTAGAATGTCTCCAGAGACATATTTGCATTGAGCACAGGCCTATTAAAATTAATGACAATTATTATTTAAGGAAAATCAACTGCTGTTCCTAAAGGGGAGAATGCCACATGGTGAAATGAACATAAGAAAACAAGACAGCAGCTAACTAGGCATCAAAGTCAGGTGATCTCTGTAGGATTATAGACAGTCCAAAGGAGAAATTTCACTCTCCACAGAAGATTATTCAGAGCATCTGTAATTTTGAATATGTCCAGGAAATACATGAGGAGACTCCAAAGCCCTGAATTAGGTCTATAAATCAGAGCTCCAAAATTAAGACTGTGAGTACTGTCAAGACATTCACAGGCCCAGTTCCCCGTCCCTAGAGGGAAAAGTGTAACTTTCATGGAAAAACACAGGTGCTCTACTTTCATGATCTGTCTTATCCCTGCTAGATCAGGAGATTATAAATCTCACCTAGTGCATTAGGAATTAAATGCCCACCTGCATGCTAAGAAGGAGTAATAAAGTCTTTTTTTTTTTTTTTNTCCTTTTTTTTTTTTTTTTTTTTTTTTTGTTAATGAATAGGGATGAAACATTTTCACCAGCAGCAGTTAGCATCCAATTTAGGTACATCACTGAACTGTCTTGCTCTTTGCAGTTGAAAAAGAGATCCAACAGCTGTGATGAATGACTGCAGATGAGTAGGTACATTAAGCCTACACACACAGTGCATCCTGAGCTGCTGCTGCTGTTTGCATTTATTATAAACAGAAAAAAAAAATCCAGAGAAGAGGGTCTGGGAGAAACAAAAAATGGGGAAAGTGAGAGGATGTGTATTACACTGCAAACAGAATCAAAGAGAAATCCAGCGCAGCCTGAGAACATGGCAGGAAGGGGGGACCTGAAGGCATCCCTTTTTCACAGAATGTGAAACAAAGTTAATTAATCTGAGTTTCAACAGCAGAAAGAAAGAGTATTTCAAAGCCCAACAAGATACCTTGGACACTGCCTGTGGGGCATCACAGGACTCCTGTACTGACCAGAACATCATCAAGAGTGAGGATTCTGAATTGCAGAACAAAACTAAAACCAAATCAAACAAACACAATTTAACACCAGATTAAATTAAGGAAGTGGAATACATGCTGGGGGATAATTGGAAAGCAAGGAAAATAAAGGGAGAAAGAAGAATAAAAGTTGCTAGCTAGCAAGATGAAAGATCTATAGACAGACAGGTAGAGGGGTAGACAGAAGTAAAAAAATAAAAATATCATAGAAACTGTATCTATGGCAACACTGAAATAGAAATAAGTAGACATTTTTCTGCATTTGAAGGCTGAAGGTTGGAAGAAAATCAAGCCACATTGCCAGCTATTTTTCTGTGGTCTGCGTTATAGAAAACATGTCAGGAGACAGAAAAGAGAATATCAATCAGGTCAGAAGGAGGGAAATAGAACATCCTTCTTGCTTCCCTAATAAGCTTCACTTTCTAGTCCTTATTTTCTAAACCAGGGACACATACATTTTTATCAATTAAATTCTTTTTTTTTCTAAGAGATAATGGTTGGATTTGGGGGATTCAATTAGATTTAAAAGAACGTAGGTTTTATATGAATTGTATCAATCTAATTTTAAAAAAGTATTTAATTAATCTAAAGAATATAAGTGACTGGTTTCCTTGATTCCCTTTTCTCTCAAAATGCACATCAGAACCAAACATTTTTATCTGCATACTGTCAAATTTCGTCCCTGTATATATTTTCAAAATTTGTGAGGTAAAAAACAAATTACTGACATAATTTGTAATCTCTTACAAAATGCCACAATATTTGCCACTAGAATTTTGTTCCCCCATGTATTTTGCAGCTCATATTTCAGGCTTTCTCTAACCTGTTATCATTCCTTTTTATAAAAGTAAAGCTTGACTTTTCACTGCTTTGTTCTTTGCTCAGTCATTTATACATGAGCAAGTGGGAGTGAAGTGCTGGCAGATGTGTCAGGCTGTGTTGCACTAATTCTAACAGCTACAGAAGGAGAAAGGCACTGGATACTTAACCTCAACACTTCTGTTTCAACAATTAGGCACTAGTAATCAAAACTCATTTATTAGGTTGTTTAACCAGACTTGGAAGCTGATTGTCAGGTGTATATATTAAGAGAAGGATGCCGCAATTTTTAATTGATTTTTAATCTATCCATGGAGAAGAAAAAGAGGTGCAAATTGTTGGTGAACTGAGAATGAGGAAAAACATAATTCCAGACAAAAAAAAAATTCATGCTCTAGGCTTCAAAAGCTCTGAATTATATCTTAAGCATCAGTATTACTTTAATATGTTTCTGAAATAAGTGCATTTCATAAAATGTCTGTTCAAATTCTAAAATGAAGTAATTCTTCACTTGGATAACATTATTCAAAGGAGCAATCTGACAGAAGCAACTCAAAACTTGCCTGTGTGATGAAGTACACCTCACACACATCCTCCATGCATAAATTACGTTCCTGGGTCCTTCAGAGGATCCCACCTTGGATAAACCTGCTCTGCATTGTTCAAAGTGCTCTTCCCCATTTCAGCTCACAGACATGCCTCCAGTGCAATATTGCCTCAGATTGTGCTGACAGTCCTGCTGATTTAAGAGCTCAGGACTCACAGTATTTCCAGTACATAATTTTTAAAGCTACAGCTAGTACCCCTAAAAAGTGTCAAAAGATGTTGCACCTATACACAAATAGTGCTAAGCCTGTACTCTGAGAAACTGTTACAACCACACTAATGCTGTAATTCCAAATCCTAAGGTTTTGAATTGCTCTGTTATTTTAACTGAAGAACATCTTTAAAAATTGTTTATAAATCATAAACTCTGCTATAGAAGTCTCTAGAAATTTGTGAGTATAAACTAAAAGCCAGTGGAAACAGAACATGGGAAATAAAATGGTGGATACAAGGACAGTAAGGGACAAAATCCATAACTCTTTGAAAGAAGGTAATGGAATAAGAAATCAAAATTTTAAAAACAATTAATAATCTGTATGAAATTCTGAACATATATCCATATAAGACACTGGAAATGGTTTCTTCTTACTCTAGAAATTAATGTGGCTCTTGGGAGTTTTGCATGGCTCCAGGAAAAGAGGAACTAAGAAATTACTATGCTCAGTAATGTTGAGAAATTATGCAGTAGGAGCAATTATAATCCTATGACACTAGTCATGCCTGTACATACAGTCAGCCTGGGTGTTATATGAATTCCCAGTGCAGAGACTGAAAAGAGTTTACAGCAACTGTGAATATTTCAAAAGGTGTTGGTAAAGAGAAGCACCATGAGTCCCTTCCTGGGAAAAACTGCCATGTGTCCAGGCCCTCTCCTCATCCCTGTCCACACCACTACAAGCTCTTAGCTGTGCTTAGCCCTCATCAGCTCTTGTGCACTCAAGAAGCTGAAATGGAGTTAATGACCCATCATTCATAAATCTGCAGAGCTGGCTTCAGTGGCACAGCGTTGCAGGCTGGATTAAAAGACACCTCTAAACCCCTGGAATGTATTTGATATGGAGACTATCCTGCACTTGCCATGTAACACAGTGAGATTGAGCCATCATTTTGATTATGATTGTACTGTGAGCAGTGCATTCAAATGCTCTAGTTAAACACAAATCTTAAAAAAAAGAATAACAAAGAAAAACCTCTTTCAAACCAAGGACAGCACGTCATTTTCCCATAGCCCTGTAAGCAGCTGTTTCCAGAGTGCTGCATCCAGCAGTGGAGTCCCCAGGCACAGGAGGGATATGGACTCTGAAATCCAGAGCAGCAAGTCCAGAGGAGGGTTGTGAAGATGACCAGAGGGCTGGAGCACCTCTCCAACAAAGGCAGGCTGAGAAAGTCAAGGTCGTTCAGTCTAGAGAAGAGAAACTCTGGGGAGATCTTTTAGAATGTTCAAAGGGGCCTACAAGAAAGCTAGAGGGGACATTTTGATAAGAGCATGTAGTGATAGGACAAGGGGTAATGGCCTTAAACTGAAAGAGGACAGATTTATCAGATATTAGGAAGAAACCCTTTACTGTGAGGGTGGTGAGGCACTAGAACAGGTTGCTGTGGATGCCCCAACCTTAGAAGAGTTCAAGGCCAGGTTGGATGAAGCCCTGAGCAACCTGGTCTAGTGAAAGGTCTCCCAGCCCACAGCAGAGGATGTGGATCCAGATGATCTTTAAGCTCACTTCTGATCCAAACAATACCGTGATTCCATAAGATCATTCTATGATCTGAGCAATTCTTATCTCTATCACACAAAGAAGGATGCATAAATCACCAAAGAGAAACTCCTTCTTTGTTACCCTTACACACATTTGTGTCACCTGAAGTGTATGCAGCAATTGCTGCAAAGATACACTGTAGAAAAAGAGGCTTAAAGCTTCTGCTTCTCTCCTGAATAATTTACCAAATGCTTAGTTGTACTTTAGAGATCTCTTTCCTTCAGCTCAGATTACAGCACTGAGGGCCATGGTGTGACTTCTCCATGCTCACACTGATGAAACATTATTCACCCTCCTGTGACAAAACAAAAGTGCAGCTCTAAACACAGGGCAGTAAGCTGAAATCAGAATTTCTGATGTTCTTCTAGGCACATATTCCGCAACAAATATGAATGAACCAATTTACTGGGTTATTTTCACACAAGGGAACTCTTCCTCACTCACATCACTTAGGAAGTATAAAAAGCTGCATTTTGACAGACTTTCATTCACATATATTGAACAATCTCCCTTTTAAAAGCAATGTTCAACAAGTAGGTTTGCTCAAAAGATGTCTTCTATTTTCTCAAGAAATGCTTTTGCTATGCAGAAGAGGCTAGCATCAGCATGTAGGCTCAGAGAGGAGCTACTTACTACTCCTGTGCAGTACCTCCAAGGAGCAGGAAAATAGATCTTCTTCAGCCTAGTTTGCATTCAGCTGCTGTTAACTTTGGAGTGTGGAGCATTTTGTCGCTTTTCTTAAATAAAGCTACACCAGTTAGTGTGCAAAAAAGAATCCAGAGAGTGAAAAACACTGGAAGCACTATTTCTCTAGTGCTTTTGTAATATTTAACCTGACTGCAAAGCACTGACACTGGTGTCTGGACCCAGGACTGTAATGGTTCCCAAGGAGCTGTTACAGCCTAACCAGGCAGTGATCCCCAAATTAAGAAGGATTTGCATGACTAGTTTCACAACTCTGAAAATGTGGTTATAGTCCACCAAATCACAGTTCCAGAGAATCGGAGCCTCAGAGACAGAACAGGCTCCTGTGGAGTACTTCCTGTTACTAAAGAATATAATTGCTATTTTCAAACCAGTGTTCAACATACTAATTAATCAGTGAACTATAAAGGTAAATATTATGTCTACCCGAATCCCCATGGCCTGTATGTAAAATTAAATTCACTAGCACAACATGTGGCTGTATTGCCTTTTCAGAAGGAGACAGATCATAGAATCATTGAAGGGTTTGGACTGGGACCTTAAAGATCATCTTGTTCCAATCTCTGTTACAGGCAGGAACACTTTTCACTAGACCAGGTTGCTCAGAGCCCCATCCAACCTGCCCTTGAACACTTCCAGGGATGGGACCACCCCAATTTCTCTGGGCAACCTGTGCCAGTGCCTCACGAGCCCCACAGTGAAGAACTTCTTCCTAATATTTAACCTAAACCTACTGACTTTCACTTTGAAGTCATTTCTCCTTTTCCTGTCACTACACACCCCTGTAAAAAGTTTCTCTCTCCTGTACATGCTGGAAGGCTGAAATTAACTCACCCCAAAGCCTTTTTTTTTTTTTACCAGATTCTCTCAGGGGAATTGCCCCATCCCTCTAATCAACTTCGGGTCCCTCAACTCACTCAAACAAATCAATGTCCTTCCTGAACTGGGGGATCCAGAGCTGGATGCAGTATGTCATTTTTCAAAAAAGGAAGCTAGAAACTCCTTGTCAAGGCATTGAGCCATGCCCAGGCAATTTTAACACATGCTTTTTATGAAATCACTGCAAAGAGGAACTTCAGTGATTGAATTTCCGTCTCCACTTTGGCAGATGGAAGAATTCAACTCTTTCAATCTACAGTCTGCACTTTTTCAGTTACATAGGATTTTTGACCTGAGAAAAAGCATGCTCAGTTCTTGTTATAGCAGCACAATGCCACCATACTAGTAACATTTACATTAATTTCAGTGGGAAAAGTGTTTGTTCCCCATGGAAATAAATTAACAAATTAATTAATCGGTGTGCACAGAACTGAAGTTTAAACCTTTCTCTGTTCATTCAAAGTTTTTTAAAGAAATACCAATTTACTCTTTTTTTTTGTTCAGAAACAAAAAAAAAAAATCTGGTTCAGTTAAACAATCAGGGTTTTTTTAACTTCACCATAAATTTAACTTGCAAGTGGATATGCCAGATAAAATGCTCTATTTCTGGTTCACAGTTGTGAAAATATAGAAGAGGGCACAGCAGGTGGAAGACAGACACTTCCACTGCCACCTCCCTGTCTTCTCCCAAGTGAGTTGCAGAGAGAAGTCTGTTCAGAAGCCAGTTAAATCAGACCAGCATCCTATTGTTCACTGAGGCAATACATTGTCATTTGTGTCACAACAGGAGCAGGGAACAGCAAAGCTCCACTACGTGTAATACTGCCAAGTACAATCACCCAAAAGACTGACAATTCCAGATAACTGACAATCAGTATAATTTTCCTGTTTCAACCATCTTAAAAATAGACCTTCAGCTTCGAAAATGTTCGTCTTGATAGTTTTTTGAACCAGTTGTTGCAAAGATAATTTCTCCTGGATTTGTCCACATGGTACTTTTCTCTCTTCTCAGTGTTGATAATGATCTGTGCAGTATAAAAATCACCCTTTTTTAAAAACCTCTTTGGCAATTTCAAATTGCTAGTACAAATAGTAATTCCTAAATAAGTATAAGGAAATTGACTTGTTTAAGCTAACCTGTTTTATGGACAACTCATCATTGTGCAATTTCTGCCATGACAGTGTATATATGTACATTATAATATATACTTTTATTAATCTTATTTGAATTAAATCCACATTATGCAAAGGACTGAAATCCACTTTTTTCTTTTTTTTCCTTTGAGCTAGCATAATTTCTTCTGATGTTTCAGTAATCTAGTAGAGAAAGATGTAGTTTTCCATACTGTGCACTGCTATTTTTCCTACCTATAAATGAACCAGTAGTAATAACAATGAAATTGGACATTATAGAGAAAGCTGCCTGTATAAAGTAAAGCAGGCTAAAAGATGGAATCAGTCTCAGGAGAAACAATTTTCACTCAAATGACCCTAAAANTGGTTGTGAAAACCCCTGAGCTTCTCTATGGAAATGGGCACTTGCTATAAGAATTTCTAATGTAATTTCAGAATTTTGAAAATACCTTCTAAATCTCCTTACATGAGTTTACTTTGCTCTTTTCAATAAAACATTTTGTTTTCCAGTATTTTCTTCTTTCCTTGTCCAACATGTATTTAATATGACAAATACAGCTAGATCTGGCTAAATTAATGATTTAAGCAAATTGCAAAAGAATTTAAAGCCCTAAACAAACAAACATTAAAAATATCAGAAAAGTAACAATGTTTTAATAATATTATAATAATATTTAGGATTGTGTTCAATTTACTTCCAAAAATAGGTGTTTTATATATATATATATATATATATCTAACAAATGAAAACAGTAATATCCCAGAATTATCGGATGAAAAGAATGAAAAATAAATTCTGGGAAAGTAAGAGAGGACAACGTGACGCTACTTGGAAGGACCCATTAAGTTTTTCTGCAATATTTTTTTCACGTCTCCAGAAATGCATATTGCCCTGAAACAACTACACCATCAATACGAGCTGTAGCATTTAATTCTTCTTTGGATAATTGAGCCAGATCAAAACCATGTTAGATTATGCATAATTTTGTGGTTTGCAGCTCCATGGCAATGGCAAAATCAACACTGGGCCATATTTAATTGAACCAGATAATTGAACCGGATACAGTTAGAAGAATTGATTGGGGAAAGGACTGATTTCAGTTTGAATTTTTATTTTAAGTTTTTATTCTTGTGGCACCTAACATGATTTTCTTTTCCTGGACGCCGTACCAACAGCAACAAAACAAAACAACAACAACAAAAACCCCAAAAAAACCAAAACAACAAAAAAGAGACAGCTCAGCTCNAAGGAAGCTAGAAACTCCTTGTCAAGGCATTGAGCCATGCCCAGGCAATTTTAACACATGCTTTTTATGAAATCACTGCAAAGAGGAACTTCAGTGATTGAATTTCCGTCTCCACTTTGGCAGATGGAAGAATTCAACTCTTTCAATCTACAGTCTGCACTTTTTCAGTTACATAGGATTTTTGACCTGAGAAAAAGCATGCTCAGTTCTTGTTATAGCAGCACAATGCCACCATACTAGTAACATTTACATTAATTTCAGTGGGAAAAGTGTTTGTTCCCCATGGAAATAAATTAACAAATTAATTAATCGGTGTGCACAGAACTGAAGTTTAAACCTTTCTCTGTTCATTCAAAGTTTTTTAAAGAAATACCAATTTACTCTTTTTTTTTGTTCAGAAACAAAAAAAAAAAATCTGGTTCAGTTAAACAATCAGGGTTTTTTTAACTTCACCATAAATTTAACTTGCAAGTGGATATGCCAGATAAAATGCTCTATTTCTGGTTCACAGTTGTGAAAATATAGAAGAGGGCACAGCAGGTGGAAGACAGACACTTCCACTGCCACCTCCCTGTCTTCTCCCAAGTGAGTTGCAGAGAGAAGTCTGTTCAGAAGCCAGTTAAATCAGACCAGCATCCTATTGTTCACTGAGGCAATACATTGTCATTTGTGTCACAACAGGAGCAGGGAACAGCAAAGCTCCACTACGTGTAATACTGCCAAGTATAATCACCCAAAAGACTGACAATTCCAGATAACTGACAATCAGTATAATTTTCCTGTTTCAACCATCTTAAAAATAGACCTTCAGCTTCGAAAATGTTCGTCTTGATAGTTTTTTGAACCAGTTGTTGCAAAGATCATTTCTCCTGGATTTGTCCACATGGTACTTTTCTCTCTTCTCAGTGTTGATAACGATCTGTGCAGTATAAAAATCACCCTTTTTTAAAAACCTCTTTGGCAATTTCAAATTGCTAGTACAAATAGTAATTCCTAAATAAGTATAAGGAAATTGACTTGTTTAAGCTAACCTGTTTTATGGACAACTCATCATTGTGCAATTTCTGCCATGACAGTGTATATATGTACATTATAATATATACTTTTATTAATCTTATTTGAATTAAATCCACATTATGCAAAGGACTGAAATCCACTTTTTTCTTTTTTTTCCTTTGAGCTAGCATAATTTCTTCTGATGTTTCAGTAATCTAGTAGAGAAAGATGTAGTTTTCCATACTGTGCACTGCTATTTTTCCTACCTATAAATGAACCAGTAGTAATAACAATGAAATTGGACATTATAGAGAAAGCTGCCTGTATAAAGTAAAGCAGGCTAAAAGATGGAATCAGTCTCAGGAGAAACAATTTTCACTCAAATGACCCTAAAAATTTGTAACGTAGGTTTTGGATGTGCAGAGGGGGGAAAAGAGCAGTATAGAGCGAAGCCTGTCACCTGTCTTCACACATATGAAATAATGTATAAATTCTCTTCTAGACTCAACCCTCCTTCTTCCAAGATTCTTAGCTATCTCTGTTTCTGAAAAGAGGAAATTATTTAATATTTTGTGTGTTATAACAACAGTCCCTGAAACCTTTTTGTCCAACTAGTTCACACCCAGACATCACACATTGAGGGGTTTTTTTGTGTTAGAGACTCTACAATTCCCAAAGAGGCCAAAGAGACTTTGGCCAGTTTTCATTTGAAGAGTCAAGCTTAGTTAGTCTTAAATGGGTTGAGACTAATGAAAAAATATGAGAAAGTGCAAAAAGGTCAAAGCAAAGTGCAGAAGTATTTCTCCTGACAACATCATTAGAAGCGTGACCATTTCAGGACACCATAAAGAGGGAACTGAGAGAAAGGGAAGTATTTTCCTAAAGACTAATGGGAAACACAATACCTGCAACAGAGTTCTGTCTTTTTCCTCCCAGGCTGGACTTACTTTGGAAAGAAACTGATCATGGACCAACATACCTCATGGAAAATAAAGTAGACATCACCCAAAAACCTGACATAACAAATCTATGATGGTTGTGAAAACCCCTGAGCTTCTCTATGGAAATGGGCACTTGCTATAAGAATTTCTAATGTAATTTCAGAATTTTGAAAATACCTTCTAAATCTCCTTACATGAGTTTACTTTGCTCTTTTCAATAAAACATTTTGTTTTCCAGTATTTTCTTCTTTCCTTGTCCAACATGTATTTAATATGACAAATACAGCTAGATCTGGCTAAATTAATGATTTAAGCAAATTGCAAAAGAATTTAAAGCCCTAAACAAACAAACATTAAAAATATCAGAAAAGTAACAATGTTTTAATAATATTATAATAATATTTAGGATTGTGTTCAATTTACTTCCAAAAATAGGTGTTTTATATATATATATATATATATATATATACAAACTACAGCTTCAAAATANGAGACAGCTCAGCTCAGTTTATATGACTGTGGGAGTTGCAGATTTGCCTTTTGCAAATACCCCTACTTGACCTAAATTCTCTAGGAGATGCTACCGGAATGAGGATAAAATTGAGCTCAGGATTTGAAGCCCAACATTTTCAGCTACGCAGAAAGTGTTTTCATTCAAATCCAGCCTTTTTAAAGCTATGCTTAGAACCTTCCAGTGTACATAACTGCAGCTTCATGCTGCTACACCATTTGAAAATCTGTCCTCTTGTTTTACCTGCCTGTGTTTACCATAAGGGAAGGGGCCAGAATGTCTTCTCAGAAGACGTGCCATCTCTGAAAGACGCCTATGCTGCCTTCCTCCTGGCTCTTAAGTCTTAAAGCACAGACAGAGAAAGATCAATAGGATGTGCCTAACAAAAGCAGAATGTAAGCAGAGAAAGCTCCATGGCAGTGGTGACCTTGGAGCTCATATGCTGATTTAGTTATGGGTGTCTGCTATTAAGCCAAACAGCAAACTCACTGCACACCAAAACTTTTCACAGGCTCTAAGGGAGTCTCCCAGCTAATATAATGGCAAAACAATAAAAGATTTACTGTACCTTTTAATACAACATTTGGTCTAAAACTCTACAGAGGAGAGTTGAAATGACAGCAGTCACTATATTATATTCTTCCACCATGCTGCTGTCAGCAGGTGCTCTAAAGCCTGAAAAGCATTTCCTCTTACAGAGATGCCCAGACTGCATTTTTGCAGTATGCTTTGCAGTTATTTTTTTGCCAGCAAAGGCAGAAACAAGATTAAAAATTACAATTGTCTTTGGAATTGTTTTTAGGTTTTCACATATGTCCTCTGAAAGTATGGTTTACATTTTTGACATCAGCATAAAAAAACCCTGAGATAATGTTGCCGCATTATTTTTAAATTAGATCTAAATCAATAAAGACTTTGCTTTTTTCTTTTTCATCATGACACTGTGGAATACAGAATTGTAAAAATTGCCTGGATATTATCTAATCTCATTTTTTCCTGTAAGATTAAATTCAGGATGGAGGGCAAGAATGGAAGCTGTAGTTCTTTCACTTAACATTTATGTCTTAGTGTGAGATTTTAGAATATTGTGTTTATGAGATAACATGATATCTTCGTGCTTTCAATGTTTCTGCCACTTGGGTTTCCTAGAAAGGATGATTCCAAAATAAGTAAAGAATCATATTTGAACAACTCCTAATCAAGTTTCTCAATGTGGAACATGGATACAGCACATACCCAGAAGGAACAAGAGTGATACTTGAGTAAGAGGAGCCAAAGGGGGAAATAGCCAAGGTTTCTCTAGCCTTTTCAGTTATCAATTACATCTGAAGGCTGCATTTATTTCCTTGCTGGGAAGAAAAAGGTAATTTGTGAATCATTCCTTTTGCCTGGCATTTCAGGAGTTATCCAGTACAGAAGTCAAGGGAGATTAGAAATTATCATCTTGGAAAAAATCCCACCAGTCTGTTGGGCAGAAGACTTACAGGAAGGTTATTCCAACATTTGGAGTTCTTTTTAAGCTTTCCATAACATCAATGACACTTTTGATTTTTCCCAGGGAGGTGATTTGTTACCAGAACACGACTCAGGCAGCCCTGGACTGGGTGAGGTGGAGGATTTCCCACGTAGCTCACTGCTCAGCCAGACAGTGCATTCTTTTTTTTTCTTTATCCTTTCAAAGTTCTGAGCCTGCTTTGCCTTTCTCCTAATCCTACCTCAGAGCAGGAAGTGAGTGCACTGGCGGCTGGCCAGCACCAAACTCACCCCACTCATTGGTGCATTGGCCAGGAAATCTCAAAATCAGTGAAACAGTGGATTGGAACCAAACCCACTACACATGCCAGCTGGCCCTCCCTGTCCTCCACCTTTCCCTGCAGTGACATCCAGACTCTGCTCTCATGGTCACCATGGGTCACCACAATTAACACCTGCAACAAAACCACACTGTCCTACAAACAGCGGGGGCGATGCCAAGTCCTAGCTCACGGTGTTTGTATTCAATTCCTCCCCCAAAGTATTTGGGCTCCACAACTCCAGCTATTATTTATGCAAGTCCAGAGAAGTTAGAGTACTGTCCCCTCCAATAAATTGATTTTTGTCCTGATGATTACAGGAAATAAAAATTTTGAGACTGTGATATAATGGGAAACAGGAGACCTATTTGAGAAGCTCTAGCTATAATTTCAGTCTTCAATCTTTCAGTTTTGCTGACACCACAAGTCTAAGCCAGACCTTCTTTAACAAATAAAAGGACTCTTTAAAATTGTTTTTTTAAGCTGACATTGAAAGTGAAAATTGTATCCCAGAATACACATGACACGCAGCATGGGTAAATCTTGTGGACACTCCTACACATATCATTATGGTTGTATCATCCTTTTTCCCCCGATCTGCCTAAACATACAAGAGCCACGTCTCAAACCCAGCTTAACTACCAATTCAAGTTCAAAAATGTAACATTTACTGTTTAACATGTGGGTCAGGTTAGCACAAAGCCAACTTTGCCATTTAGGTTTGCACAAAAACAAGCATTTACTACCTAAAATGTTGTGCAAGGAGACGAAATTTTTTTTCATGATTAACAGCACTTGCCAAGGACTCCGTTTTACAACGTGAAAGTTCAGTTTTTGTTTCAATCTAGACTTTAGGGAAATAATTAAATTTGTTCGTATTTCATTTCTCTATCTCTACTTCTACAAGGAATCCAGTATTAAGTCCAAATTCCAGTCAAACTATCACAACATCAGAACCCAGCAGTGAGGTTTTCAGGGAATATTATTAACAAATCCCAAATCCACATTAAATGCAAGAAAATTTTCAGATTGAGACTGCACAGTTCATAATTTTGTGTCAATTCGATGAATAGTATCAGTTGGGAAAAAAAAAAAGATGATTCATTATTTTACTGGGTTGAAAGAGTTGGGAAAGGTTAAGTAAAAAGGTCAAACCAAATATGAAGCACTTTAAGTTGATGTGAGAAAAATGTACACTGACACCAAGCATATTTGGAGGGGTTTTTTGCCTAATTGCTAATTCAAGAATTTCTGTTCCATTTAATGTAAATCATGCCCTTTCTGTTTATTCAAGAATTCTTGTTCAGTTCTATCATGCTAGTGAGAATTTTCAGATCAGCATAAGGAACCCATAGGATCATCAGGGGAAAATACTCAGAGCAAATCTAAACTAATCAGAGGCTAAATGTAACAATGAAGAGAAGCTGAAAGAAAGAAAAAAATCAAAACAATGAATGCATGACAAAACAAGATGCAGATAAACATAGCAAAGATAGTGCTGCCACATAAAAAGCTGACATTTATGTCAGGAAAATAATGCATTTATTTCCATGTACATAGATGCAAGAGAAGCAAATTACAGGTAGAGATATGCAGGTACACCTTGAATATTGATTTCTAATAGAATCAAGTCACTTGAAATGAGCAGACAGGAAGGAAATAAATCCCTGCTTTTCACAATCACTTAATCCTTAGTAAATTCATTAATTTTTAAAAAGGAAAAGAATTACATGCAGAATTATGAATCTCAAATGGCAGTGGTGTTTCCTGGACAAAACAGTTACTGTTAGTGCTCACTATGGTAAGAGACCATTAGAAATTAATTTTTGAAATAAAAACTAGAAGGCAGCTTTGCAAGATGATTGAACAAGGTAATTTCTAACAAGAACAGACTGTTTCCCATATTTGTTCCTATAAAACAACAGTTTTTCTCTAGACTCTTCCAGATTTATAAAGAGCAGGATTAATTTTTCTGCATACATATAAAGTACTGGCATTTTGATGAGGTAATGGGAAATTTAAATTTACCCAATGCACTGTAATACACTGTCTGAATATTCCTTCCTCCACCTTTTTTTCTTGATTAAAAATTCATGTTCCACTTAATTGCTCAATTTGCCCAAAGTGTAATAAACAATTGAAGAAGCCATTGAGTACCACATAACAAATACATTACTTAGCATGATATGACAAGAAATTACTGGCCCAATTAGTGACACAGATCCTTTAGTACAAGGTAAGGAAAAAAAAAAAGGATCCCTAATGAAAATAAGGTGCTCTGCAAAGACAAAACACAATCTGTATATATTGTACACTTTGAAGTCTAAGAGTGTCTCCTGGGAAAACTGAAAATAAGGCACTAAGCAAGTTACTGATTAAAGCCATTTACTTCCATGACATTTTGTGGCTGTGTGTTGCCAGGGTGCATTAGGAAGATATATGATTATCTGCTGTCCAGGGAGAGAGTTGTTTGAAAAACTTAGAAAAGATTGCAGGGATTATAATGTAAACTCTAGTTTTCCCCATAAAATGTTGTTCCTAGTGTGAGTAATCTCTTGGTTTACATGCACCATGATTGTGTTTCTTATCCACTCTGCAGAATCAAAGGGAACTTTGAGGGACACTCTCTTGTGATGCGCCAAGTGTATCCAACATCCAGAAAAGTCTCTCAGAGTTAAAAGCATTTGGCTTTTCCCAGAAGACACACAATACCTCACAGAATCAGACTCAAAGGGAAAATGCTAAAGATCTAGTAAAAAAAAAGGAAAAAAAAAGAAGAAAGCTTACTTGAAAGGAGAGTCTAGCTGGAAGGTCCAAGAGCAATAAATCAGAGCAATTAAATTCAGTGGCAATGCTTCTCTCACTTAAAAGAAAATTGCAAGAACTACAGTGCCTTGAATGGCAGTTTTGCTGCTGTGATGTAAAACTTGAAATGTGTTTCACAGTCAGCTTTTTAAAGATACTGCTATGTGCACTAAAATCCACAAAATATGGAACTTCAGTTTCCCCCAGCATCTGAGAATATATAAGGTCCTTCTTTATGGTAACTCTCCTCTGGCCTGAGGAAGAACCCTTGTAAATCATCTGCTTCAGATTATCTCCAGTGTTTTATTAAGCCATTTGAGGGATATTTCTGTAACTTAGAATGCAGCCAGTAATAAGGACAAAATAAATGAGGACAGTACCAAATATTAGTACATCCTCAGACTGTCACCTTCACACTGTAGAAAAGCCCTTTAATGCAGGAAGCTGCCAGTGCGGAATTTCTTGGTAACTGGATTTAAGAAGAATTAGTCTTTTGATGAGCAAAACCCAGCCCCTGTGTGCTACTCTGGATGGATCCCCAGTTATGACTGATCTGCAAGACACAAGAGCCAAAGAACCTGCAGCAATGACAGACTACACCCAAAGATGTTTTTGCAATCAGCCAAACACGCGAACAAAACTCAAAGTTTGCTTCCCAAGTTTTATCTTGATTCTAGTTCTCATTTTAAGCTTTCTCTGCAGAAACAAGTAGAAAGTGAAGAAAACAAGCAAACCTTCAGGAAGTCCCTTTTGTTGCAGTTAACTACCACTGCACCTTACTACATCTTGCCTGTTAATTTTGGAACTTTTAAAAAGTACAGTGGTTAGCAGACAAGTTGAAAAAATAAGTCTGCTTATGAGCACACCTGCATTTATTTTACACCAGCATAATTTCACCGACTAGACAGGTATGACACAAGATTCATTTGAGAAGAAAATTTCTTTCTAGTTCTTGTTTGGTTTTCTGAAGGTCTAATTCTCTATAATTGTGTATAGTACTTAATTTTAAGGAATCCATCATAAAAGCCTCTGTTCCTTGCAGGTAATTAGATCCCTATATCTATTTACTCTGACTGCAATAGAAAACAAACTCCCCATCCCACTGCCTAACTCAGAGGTAGCAAAAAAGCACAGTAACACCTTGAGTTGGAATGCAAAACTAAAAACACAACTGTAAATTATCTTGTTAACACAGATCATCTTTGTAACTCCAGCAAAGAGCATGCAAAGCAAACGTGGTGAGTGCACAACGTAAACACATCACGTATGCTTAATAACAATGAGATTTCACCGGCACAGAAAGAATTTGAAGCGTGCTGAGGAAACTAAGAGTGTCCCATGAGCCAGACTTTGTAAAGGAAACAAGAGCCCACATGGAAATGTTCCTTGGAAAAAGGTGGCCACCTATGGCTAAAAGGCATCTTGCCCACAGCCCATCCTTTTCTCCTATCATTAATCAAGAGGAGAAGAAAAAAAAGTGGGGAAGGGGGGGCTAGACAGGGGGAGGAAACCTTCACATTGTCATACAGGTGAATAGAAAACTGTACAAAACTTAATTTCACGTGGTTACACAGCTGCCTAGGGAAAATTGGGAAGTTGGTGTGCGCTACACTGAATTTTTAGGGAATACTTTCTTCTACATTTTGAAGGAGGTTAACTAAAATAAGATGAAAGAATAAATTCATGTCTGTTATTCTCCATTCATTTTCTGTATATACCTCCATGCTTCATGTATGTCTGCTCATTTCAAACAGACAAAGCAGATCTACAGTAGCAGATTTTTCACTTGTCTTGGTGGCTACGTCTGCCCAATACTTTGTTGCCAACTGAGCACCAGTTCAGATTTTTAGAAACTTACTTTTTACTTTCCTATATTACATATATATTGTGGTTTTATAGATATTGTATTTCTTGTTATGCCACTAGAGCACCTGTAAGGTTATTCCAACAAACACCTTAAATGTTCTCATGACATTTCTGACTTTTTATGCACAGAATTACTTTCCCCACTTTGGAAAGCAGGACCAATATTTTAAATGGAGAGACCTACATTTAAGCACATTTACCACCTCAGAGAACATAGTCCATAAAATTTAGTCTTAAGATATTTCAGCTGTTATATGGTTTGCACATGTCAATTGAAACATAGAAATAATATATTGTATATTAGCCAGGAAACATAGCTCAGATTTAGTGATAACTACTATACAACTACTACTAGTAGTCACTGCTACAGAAAAGAGAATGAGTAGCTGTCATTCTCTCCTATTTTGTATGCAGTTCAGCTTCATCAAGATAAAATGGTCTGATTACATTTAATTACAAATCCACTATACAAATAAAGTCTCATATTCTAAATATTAACCTTGTTAAACAGGATGAGAAAAATAATAAACAAAGCCACTAAAAAAAGTCCCAGAAGTGACAAAAATAATAAAACCATGCCATTAAAAACCCAGAGCTACTGTACATTGAAGAAAATTAATTTATGTGGAGATAGCTTACACATTTTTGAACAGCACCTGTTCAAAATGCAAAGGCACAAGAGTACTCTATATTTATCAAATGACTTCATGCAATATTACTGTATCATACTTTTAATTAGCAAACTCTGTGCAACAGATTTAATGATATACAGTAACTCCACACTCACATCCAGTTTTACTCGTGATTTAAGGGTCTACCAAACAAACCAAACAAAATTTCCAAGGTTTTTTTGTTTTACCTTAGTTAAAGAGAAACTGACTGTTCTGCCTTCTAGAAAACAACAACAGCCCAAAACTACGAAACTAGGGGCTTTTGGTGCTAGTGATTAAGACAAAATTAATACAAAAATCACAACAACATACGCCGCATTTAAGGAAAACTTCCATTTGCATCTTTTTATTCTTGGTGGGGTAGAAAGGGGACAATAGAACTGAAGAGGATGGCAGAGATTGTGAGTGATACTATACGAGGAGTGCTGCTGAAATATTTAAAAATATTTTAAAGCTGAAAGGTTCTTCTTCTTTCAAACTCTAAAAGATTGCAGGCTGCTTTTACCCACAATCTATTGCATTAAATTCTTCTAGGGAGGATTCAGCCACATCTTCCTTAGCCAGGAGTGTGAATCTATTCAAATGCATCAGTCTGATAAGGTTTTCATTCAAGATAAAAGGGAGTTGGTTAGATCCAAGGCCGTGGTGAAGACTAAAATGAAGAACATTTTAGATTTACAATGTGTGCTGCTCAAAACTATTTCTATAGAACACGCAGAAAAGTTTGGAATAAGTGAGACTCCTCAATAACAGCCCATCTTAGTACTGCAGTGAAGTAACAGGGTCAACAGATTTCTGTTCATTGACATCCCTAATCCCTGCACTCTAAAAGAATATAGGTGCTCACAGTTTCTCAGGCATGTCCTTCCTGCTCCTCCAGAAACCCTCCATGTCCTTCAACTGATTTCAGTTAAAAATGACACATTGCCATTACAGCACAGTCCTTGAAAGTCAATGTACATTCCTCATGAAAGAAGGAAGAAACTGACCCCAGGTTACCTATTTAAAATGTTGTGAGATTTTAAAAAAATATTGAAGGATTTTTTTATTTCTCTTTTTAAAGAGAACTTGACAATATTTGTGTTGGCTCAGGTAGCTTTCAGAGTAATCACTTCACAAAATCCTGCTTCCAGTTCCCCTGCCTCACTCCCCAGCCATCTCATACAAACTCATCCACATAATCTCATTAAAGTGTGGGTCTTCATTAGAATTTGATAGCTAATTAACAATGCCTATTTCCATGACTAATAGTGATTAAGAGCCAAATCAGTTTATTTCCTTTGAAAAAGGCTATTTACACCTTTAGAGAAAATTCTGAAAGGACAACAACCAGCCGCCTACAGAAGTGTTTAGGATCTTGGCTAGATGTATTCCTACATTACACATAAGGTGTCTCTACAGAGGTTTTCACCAGTAGTTAAAAATTCACACACCTGGTGGCATCCTGCAACCCTGCATAGCACAGGGTGAGGCTACTGAGTCGTGCTGCTGGCCATATGGCTTTTGATCCCTTCAGCAAGTGGGCCCAGTTCACCCAGGTTTCCCATGCAGATACACCCTCTGACTCTTCAGATGATCTCAGACCTTTGGAAAGCTCTACCCTGTGCCAGAACAGATCAATGCAATGAACCAACAAAGCAGCAAATTAAATAGAGCATCTGAAGCACCCTTTTGATACCAAGTGAATGAGCCTCAGCACCTTTTTGCTTCTAAGGAGGACTCAGCTCAAATGGAAGGAGAGACTCCCTTCTGATCTTGTTGGGCAGCTGAAGGCACAGAGCTAAGAGAGAGGTTTATACATTCAAAAAAGGTAAGAAAGGGTATTCCCCAAGATAAGAACTGAAAACACGAGATGGAGTAACAAAGTGGAGCAAAGAGAGGGGTGAAAAAGAGTTGGGGCTGGTCAGCTGCAAACAAAAAATGTAGTAGGTATGAGAAATAAATTAGGCATTGGAAAAGCAAATACAGAAGCTAGGAGACGAAAACAGAAAGAAAAAAAAGAAAAAAGCAAGCAGTCTAGTTTTAAGAGCTACTCTATTGGGATTTCTGCAGACCATACAATAACTCCACTGAGTTGTCCTTTAGGACCTTGATCCAAATATTATTGCTTTGACTCTAATTGGCTCTGGATTAGGGAGTAGCCCCAGAGTATAAATTTATTTATATCTTCATATATAATTCAGCTCTGTCTACCAACTACAACATATACTGTTTATAGAATTTAAATAGTTCCTCTCTTTGAACCTGGACACTTGTATACAAAAATTATATTTGTCAAAGTTAGGTTTATGGTTGGACTCCATGATCTTAAAGATCTTTTCCAGCCTAAATGATTCTGTAAGTCTATAAAATTCTTACCCCATTTTATTCATCCCTGTGCACCGTTGGATCAGAAAGGCATCTCTTTCAGCTTGCATTTTGAGAAACTCACTAACTTTAAAAAACTCTGATCAGGAGTTACATCCAGCTGGTGAAACAGCCTCATGTTTCCCTAAGACACCCCAGATACTCACCACAAATCAACCCGTTCTACAGCTGAATACATCCACACAAGCAAAGAGTGAAACAAAACAGCTGAAAAAAATTACTGATAGTACAATCCTTAGCCAACATGCAGGGTGTAAAAATGCTTTAATGTTCTATTTATAAGCTGTGCCTCTGTTCTTATAGAATACATTAAGTAGGCTGGCATTTAAATTGAGTGCCTTGAGGGAGACACATCTCCTGAAGCATTTAGTCATTAAGAAACAAGACTTCTCCCCAGTTTAGCAACAGGTTTTATAAATATGTGAAAATTCTTTATGGATGTATTTGTTAGAAACACAAGATCTTTTTCACACCTGTAAAAGGCATTTAATAATCCTTAGGGAGAGTTTTTCCAGTTTCAACAAGTAAGGCATTACATTTGCTTTAAGTGGAATGTAAGTGATTTCACTTGCTCCTCTTGATTTTCTTGAGGAAAAAAGATTCTCTTAATTAAGCCTATAGTTATTATAAATCAATGGGGTGGCATGAAAAAATATTACTAGTGGAAAAAACCCTAACTGGATGCAGAATGTGGGCAGACTGATGCAGTGTATACCCAACCAATCTCTAGGGAAAAAATGCCCAGGGTAAACACTTTAATTTTAAAGTTTTTCTGTCGATTGAATGTTTATTCCACATAAATAAGCTCTCCTTGTTCATAGCTTCAATTTTTCTTAAATGTAACTATTCTAATTTTTTTGAGCACTGCAACTGTCAAAATATTATTGCACAACTCAGAGAAAATAAATGTATACTCTTTGATTGTGACCAAGATTGATTTGACCCTGATGCAGCTACTTTTGGAAACCAATTTTCTTAATCACATAGCTCTCTTTATGAAACAGCTCATTTATAGATTCTTCTCCTTTTGTAAATGGAGGCAAGGTCAGCTACTCTTTTAGCCCAATATATTCCACTATGTCCGTGCCTAAGAAAGGAGGACTGAAAGAAAATTCTCTCTATGGAAAACACATTATACACCCCATTTCAATAGTGCATTATACATCAGTGTTTCAATATATTAAATAATCTACACAATACAGTGGTCCATATTATGTATTCATTCCCCTGCAGCAGTTCCAGATTGTGTTGCACAGCATAATGTAATGCCACTCTCAGTTCTTGTCCTGCATTACTATATTTCAGCTCATATTACTTCATTGTACATGTAGTTCTTTCTCTGTTATGGCAGAGTTGCAATATGTGAAGCACCATAACTGTGATATCCTCTCAATATCTGTCGAGTGATAGGTCCCTTTCCTTGTGTAAAATTACAAAAGGAGCCAAGACAAAATGTTACAGGGTTACCACATGCATCTTCAACACACATTTCCACAGCTGGGCTTTTACCTGACTTACATTGCTCACCTTCAGAGAATACATTCATAAAGCAAACCAAAGGTAAACTGTTGCATGTGAAGTAAATATTTTAAGAGGAACTGATTTCTGCAAGTATTCTTCCAAAGTAAGTATCAGAGCCCAGTGTTGCTGTATGTTAATAAGTAGGGAATAATCTATGAATAACTATTGCTTATAGTCCTGAATAACCAGGACCTCATTAGAATTGTGAGTCATGGAATATGAATTAGGTCAATGAATCTTTTGGTAGTAATATACCTTGGGACTTTGTATAAAAGACCACCTTTTCTCAAACAGGAATAATTTCTTGAGCCACAGTTCCTGCAGGGATGACTGAAAGCAAAGTGGTACCAAAAAATACAATCCCTGGCAAGGACTGAAGAAAGGAGAAAAAGGACAAAACATGGTAAGGTGGAATGGAATGGATAAAGAGTCATAGAATCATACAATGGCTCAGGCTGGAAGAGACCTTACAGGTCATTTAGGTCCAAATTCCTTGTCATGGGAATTTGGCATGGAACTAGATCAGGTCACTCAGGGTCTCATCCAGCCTGGTCTTGAACACCTGCAGGGATGAGGCATCCACAGCTTCTCTGGGCGTCCTGTTCCAGTGCTTCACCCCCTCACAGTAAATCTAGCCTAAATTTCCCTCTTTCAGTTTGAACCCATTACTCCTGGTCCTACGACTGCAGTTCCTGTAGAGTACATTTCCACTTTCCTTGCAGAACCCCTTCAGAAACCAGAAAGTTGTTATTGGGTCTCCATGCAATTAGACTTTGTCTACCTAATTATGATAGGTTTTTGTCTCAAAGTCTCTCCCATTCAAGTGGGGAAATGTTTAGTGACTTAGCACGGCAATTTTTTGTAGATTTGCAGATGGAATGAAAAAGGAATATAAGCATTTTTGTATTCCTTTCCTAATCTTTATTTCCCAGCTCCTCCCTGGTGAAAACAGTTTCTAAAAACGCTTGAGAAAGAGAAGTTGAATGTACCCCCTTTTAAACCCAAACTCCTGTCAATGTAGATGGAATTTCAGCATAAAATAAAGTTTCACAACTCTCAGTCTTCCAAGTCTATACATTCTGTCCTCAGCAAGAGCAAAGATTAATTAATCTAGCTAGAGTCTTCAATTTTGGCAAACTTTTGGAGAAAAAAACCCCAGTTATTAGTTTTCGATACTTTTAATTACAAGTTTAAGAGATGATCAAAGACAAAGGGCATTTCTCAGATCCTTCAGTTTTTTTAAAAATAACTAAGTCTTTGATTAACACACATTTAAAGGAAAATGACTAATCCCATTTAAAGGAAAATTATTAACCCCATTTAAAGGAAAATTATTAATCACAGCCAAGACATTGTCAATCTTAGGCTAATAACCATTTCTACTTACATTTATACATAACAAAACCTACTGTTCCAAAAATCTAAGGCTGGCTGGACTAGCAATTAAAGAGCTGCCCAAACTTTGCTAAGATCTCTTGCATTTCACATCCCAGTTCCTTCTCAAAATTATCTAATCAAGTTTGCAGACAAGAATTTTCTAATAAAAACACAAACCAACACTCAACCACAGTTATAATTCCCAATAGGTCAACAAAATATTTATACAGGAAAACAATAAAAGAACAGACATAATTTATATTTATTTAGGGTATTTTGAACCAACAAGATTGACTATTTCATAAATCTGCATGTCCTCCTCCTGTGCATGTGCTTAATTCACAGGTTTAAGGGAGCTGGTTTTAGGATACATTTAGAAAGAAAAAAAAAAATGGGTTTATCTTCCTGTGTTTTATAAAACCGTTCTCCAATGAACTGATGGAGATACCCAAAACAAGTAGCCAATACTTTTACTAGAAGGTACCAGAGAGGTTTTCTTTTCTTCCTGACACAGAAGCCTCTAAGACTGAAGTTTGTTTTCTGAAAGCGCTCCTCACTATCTAGCCGTGGCTAACACTAAATGGTATTGTCATGGCATTGAGATGGGACATGGAGGAGTACAAAAGAAATTCATAGCATTAAAAATTCTATCATTTTATGTTCGGTGTGATGTCCCTATTTTTTCCCTTACTGCCATCATGATGAATGCTAAACTATTTCACTCTAAAACACAAATTCAAATATTCTCATATTTTCATAGCACACAATCATATATTCCTCTCTTTTCTTTTACGAAATAGCTAGCCTGGTTTTTACAATGATAATTTGCTGTAGACTTGAGGATCACCTACCATTTAATCTAAAAAAAGAGATGGAAAATGGTGGAGAAAAAGGGACAAAGAGACCATTCCAGTTACTTTTGAAGTAAGAAAGGTACAGGTTTGAAGGATGACACCTGCAGTTTCAGAAGGTTTAGGACGTGATATGTGGGACCAAATGAGGCATCTGAGAGGAAAAACCAAGAATTTCTCCTCTCTGAGGAGGTAAGGCTTCCTGATGGAGCTGAAATACCTGCTCCCCAGACTGAACACAGGAGCAAAAATGAGTCACTTACAATTAATCCCCTTTGTCACTCTGTCATGCCAAATCTGGAACCCTAAGTATTAAGGAATCATTAAAGCACAGAGATCTGGTATCTTTCAAAAGTAATAAATCACTTACTATGGGCAAATTTATTTTAAAACTTGTGCATACTGTGCTCTGGTAGTCATACTGCTCCAGCTCTTGTTCCACGAGTGTAGACTCAGATTGCAACCATCAGGTACCAATTCCAGTTAGACTTATATTCCAAAAATTAATCTCACCTAAAAAGTACCACATTTACGATTTTTGATGTCACAGTTACACCTTAAGACAAGATTGCACCTGCCAAGAAAAGATGAGATTGCAACCGCAGTGAAAAAAAAAACAATGCAGAGAAATTCAGAGAAAACACAGGAAGGATGTCACATTTTATAAGATCCTGGGGACAATTCCCAGCTGTCTGGGTGAGGCTGAGGCAGCAGAGGATCTGCCATGCTCCCAACAGGTCAAGTGGACTGTGCTGCACAGGGTACACCTTGCACACTCAGGGGAGATTCTTAGCCCTGCAGTTATCTCACCTCTGATTCACACGGCTTGAACCCTCCTCCAGGGACTGAAGGATGTTACAGCTTTTGATGAAACTATCAAAGATCTGAGGCTGAAGCAGCAGCAGGGCACTTAGCAGTTTTTCAGGCAGCAGCCATGAGTGGATGGCACAGTCTTAGCCACGTCTATTCATGTCCCTCTCAGGATTTACTACACCCAGATCTAGGCTGTATCACCTCGCTGAATATCACCTTAGCATAAGCTCAGGAAGAAAGAATCCTCTCTAAAGCCTTAATATGTGCAGAAAACACCTGTGTTTATGAAAAACAATGGTTCTCACCAGAGTACAGCAATATCTGCTACCATAAGGAAATCCATCAAAAATTATTATCTAGTTTAGGACAAAGCAGCCTTTTATAGACCGTAAGTGTAACTGGAACACACATAACTTATTCCAATTAGCTGGAAGTCCTGACATAGCAGGTGGCAGCAGTGCATCCATTACTATAATGTGGAAAATATATGGTGCATGGCAACAGGCAGTTGTATTTGTCTTGATTATGGAACCTGGAAACAACACTTTCTATCCTATCTGCTGTGGAAAAATCATTTTTTCTGACCCTCGGATGGAAATGAGCCTTTAGCAATGCACACAGGTGACACTTTCATGTTTCTTCTGCTAAATGAATATCAGGGCTATGAGTCTTCTATGGACACTTAAACACCCATTACAAGAGAATTTGATTGTGGACATGAAGTAGGAAAAAAGCTGAAAATAATTTTAGGTTATACAGGCACTTAGAAATCTCCCAAGCTAGAGGAGGGAAAAGATCCTTCTTACCACAGTACACAAGGCAACAGTAGTGCATGCACTAACAGCACATGTGAAATTATGAACCTTTGTCTCCCTTCTGGAAACAGTAATTATTTGTCATTATTGCTCTGAACCCGTGCTGCAATTACAGGTTTCTCTCTAGTCAATTCAGCCATAGGAGATTTGGATCTAAACTCAGCCTTTCTTCTCAAACATGCTTATGTATCAATGGGAATTATATAAACACAGCAACTGCTTCATCATTCCCACCATAGATGCCTAAAACATGAGAGGCCAAACACAACTAACCAGATTCCTGTTTTACTATATTCTATTGTTAAAAGGGGAGGAAAAAAAAAAAAAAAGCTTGTTGCAATTGGAAATGAGAGATTCCTGCACAGTCAAACAAGACATTAAAATCCCTGAAGAAATAATATCTTGAGGCTGTTGCTGACCCTTTGGCTTAACCATATTTTAAAGCAGTAGATGACACTGTTGCAAAAGCCTAACCTAAGAACAACATATGTAAATCCCTTTTTAAATAACAATTACAGAATATTATTCCTTATCCATTCATTCATGAAATATTTTACTCAAGATTGTTCTCAGCCCTACAGGAGGCAGAGAGGATTTTTTTAATTTACCAATGGGGAGCCTGAGAACAACTGGCAATAAAACCAACTCCCCTCTCCTGCCCTGGTGAAACGCTCCATGGGAATACAGTTCTGCAATTGCTTGGGACACACAGAAAGCTGAAATCACACCTTTATATACAAAGGCAGCTTTTGAGAAAAGACACAGGTAAATAAAGTCTAATTGTTAAGGATACAGGAGATCAGAATCTGGCTCATTCAACATTTCAGTGGAATTTCTACCTTAGCTATCTTAATAATGTCTTATTGTCTTAATGCTTGCAATGTGTATTGGTTTTGGCTGGAACAGAGTTCAGTCTCTTCCTAGTACTTACTGTGGGACCAGGTTTTAGATTTGTGCTGGCAACAGTGTTGGTAATTCAGGGGTGTTTGGTTATTCTTGAGCAGGGCTAACATGAGCTGAGGCCTTTTCTGCTTCTCACCCCAGCCCACCAGGGAGCAGTGGGGTGCAGGAGGAGTTGGGAGGGGACACAGCTGGGACAGCTGAATGCCCAAAAGGACATTCCATAGCCTGTGGCATCACACTCAGCATGTTCAGCTGGGGGAGGAAGGAAGAAGAGGGTCACATTCAGAGGGATGGTGTACATCTTCCCAAGTCACTGCTCCATGTGATGGAGCCCTGCTGTCCTGGGGATGGCTGAGCCCTGTCTGCCCATGGGAGGGGGTGGACAAAGTCCTTGGAGTGCTTTGCTTGCATGACTCATGCCTGACTTACTAAACTGTCTTTATCTCAAACAAGGAGTTTTGTCACTTCAGCTCCCCTGATCCTCTCCCCCACGCCACTGGTGATGGGTGAGTGACTGAGGGCAGGCTTGCTTGGTGCCTGGGTTTGAACCATGACACAATTCTTATTAAAAGGAAAATGTACACACACAAACACATCCACATACGCACATGGGCATGACTGAAGAGAAGTCTGAATTCTGAATCCAGCACAGGTTTCCAAAGATGGCAGGTGAAGACAGCTGAAGGTTTAGAACACAACCAGGAAACTACCTTAATTAAGGAATGGTATTATTGATGGTGGAACTGGGGTATCTGGTACTTCCACACAATCCCATGGATAGTCTGCCTCTTCTGCAGACTCTGCTCTCTTTCAAGGCTCCCAACTTATCATATTTGCCACACCTGAAAATGACTGATTTGGCCCTTAAGTAGGTATATTTTCAGAAAAGCTTATTTATGTAGGAGGCAAAGCATTACTTTCATCTCTCAATAATAAATTATTGGTAAAAGGAAAACAAAAAATTATAACTGTTTTTCATTTAAAGTCATCTTCTCTGATAGGGACTGGATAAAAGACAAAAATTCTAAGTATAATTGTTTTATTTCACATGCATGAATTAGTATATGGGACAGCTAAATGCCAGCTGGTATCATCATCATGCCTACCAAGTTAAAACACAGTGTTTTGTTAGTCTTACTAACATTTGTGGGGCAAATTTTAATTCTGAAAGCAAAAGTGGCCTGTCAAAAGCACTCTGTTATAAGACATTTTAAAAAAAGAGATGGAAAATGTCTGTGCATATTGTTCATTTAAAGAAAAAAAAAAAGGAAGTGCTGCAGAAGATAACAAAAATTATGCATAAGTAGAGGTCCATGCTAACTTTCAGCAAGGCTTTAGCCTGTTGTTTTCATTTATATTTAAAACACAAAGACATTTTAATTAAATTAGCATTTATATAGAGAGTCCTTAAATTAATGGAACATTTAAGAAATACCCAGCATATAAAATGACATCCTTTAAATTGCTAAAACACCTGGATAATATTTCAGCATGTGTAGCTTTCACTTCAGGGATAATTCATTTGCCTGTCTGGGCAAGAGTGTTTACCCTATACAATTTTTATCCCCTGAAGATTCTATTGCTACATGAGATTCCCAGGAATGTAAAACAAGGAGCAGTGAAAGCTCTTTGTCTCCTTTGTTAAATTAAACAGGACAGTCCATATCTTGTGAGGCATTAGCCTATGAGCTGGGGATGATGGTCAGGCTGGAAGGAGAGCTGTAGCTCACTGACACACCAGAAATGTTCTCCTGGTTCTGGAGTTTGTAGCAATGAAGAGGAAGTTTTGTCCATGGTGCAATCACACCTTTGTTTAAATAACTTTCCCTGACGTTTGAAGAGTCCTGCATCTCCAACAGACCTGCCAGCACAAATGCTTTAAAAAGCAAGGTAGATACCAAACCTAACTGGCAACCTTCCTGGAAGGGGTGGTCATGAAACACTGCAAAATACAGCTTCCAACAGTGTCTGTCAGGAAAGGATCTGACCTGGGTGGTTCTGGCCACAGCCAGCAGCATCCTCTGCATATCCTGCTACAGACACACCTCAGGGACAGGCCTGATGAAAAGACCTGGAAGCCAGGGCTTGGCAGGACCTTGAGCTGGCTCATTTCTACACCCTGTGAACACAGGGTGCAGAAACTTCACACAGCCCTAAAGTTTACTTATGTTTCATTTTTTATTTTCAGAGTATCTGAGTAATGATGTCAGAGAGAGTTTACTGTACCTAATATCACTGCATTAGTGAATCTGAGTCTGTCCGTATTGAAATTACACCTAAATTGTGTTTTGTTGGGTTTTTGTTGTGTTTTAGACCTAAAACAAGTTTCCTGACCAAAACACAACAATTTGAATCAGCAATGCTGAGTGCCAGTGGTGACACTGCCTAAAGACCCACATCTGAAATGCAAAGGACAAGCAGGGACCTGGAGAGGTTTCTTCTCTCAAATCTGCTACAATCTTGGATTCCATTTCCTGGAAAACTACTAGTAAGATATGAACTTGCTGAGAAATTGTAATTGTTTTTTCCCCTAGCACAATTTAATACACTTTATCAGATAATTAAAATTGCAAAGCTGCAAGGTAAATGTTCTAAAGGGTCTCTGGCTGAGTGACTAACTGCAAAAGGAAACACAGAGGCCATGATTTAGAATTAAGATAGAATGGCTGAACATGGCAATACACCCTGACTTCTTTAAAAGGGTTATCTATAAATATTAGATATACGCCAATATATTTTACCTATTATATCTTCATTGTGCATATTTAACTTCTTGAAAATTATGCAATATAACTCAGAACATTTGGATTGATGTCTTTGCTGAAATCAAAAACAAGAAACCTTTTATATATTGCTAAATACTGTCCAAGAACATTTAGTGGGCTCCAGTGAAGATGTAACTTGGGTATGTCTGAGGTAATGGAACAAGCTGTCTTCTAGCCCTGTTTATTAGGAAATATATCATTATTAAATCTTAATCCATTCCATAAGAAAATAAGCAAAGGAGGAATAACTGTAGCAAGACAAATATCCTTATTAGAAGATCTAACAATACCTTGATTTCACAATTTGATTAGAGGCATGACAGACTGTGACACGTAGCAGAAAAAGGTCTGTGCCATTTATCAAGGAATCTAAAATTTGATAAAATGCACGTGTGTGCAGTAGGATCATTTCATAAACACATCTAAGTGAATACGATACAATAAACTGAGCCTATGGACATGTGCTGAATAATTATTTATGATAGCAGTAAAATATGATGGTGACATTTATTATTTCAGAGTTTTCTGCATGACAGGTGACATTTCTTTCCTTTCTAATTATGATTCAGTGCTACATCTTTATTTTTAGTTTTTCTACTGCATATATGCACTAAACCTATATTGTTTGAAAAAAAAATTAAAAATTCCTCAACCAAATTAAAAACTTAATACCACATTGCAAACCTGGAGCCTGAGAAAACATCTTTCTACATCAGAGAATACAAATTGACCTAGTACCTCCAAGATCTACTAAAATATCTCATTTCTATTAGATAAGAGTAATGCTCTCTGATTTCTTATCTTTTCCTGCTATGAGTGAAGAAAGCTATAAAGATGCCAAAGAAACAAAAGGACACTGATTTGAATTTTATACCCAATAAACCTTGCTCTGAGGGGACTAAACAGACTTCATCAATGCAGAGATTTTGGAATGGACAAGTTCCATCCAGAACACTTTGGTGCATATTGTTAGTGTGCACTCAATAAAATCTGGACTTTTAGGGACAATCTTCAGCCCCATCCTTTTGCAAACCTTATTTGCAGCCCCTCCTCTCTACAAAGATCCTTCGTGCCAGTGTAATATGAAAGAGGATTTCAGTACATGGGGAACAGCTTATTAATTTTACACAGCTCTTGAGCTATTTTGAAACCTACCCTGGAGAGTACTGTCAGCAGTAAAGAGTGATTATTTCCTCAGCTTTCTTGTCTTTTTCTATTCAATCCATCTGCTTAGCACAATGGGCTCATAACCTCTGACTGAAATTTCTAGATGCCACCATAATACAAATATTAAAAACTGTAACATCCGCTAAGATAAGAAATAAAAGACATGCTACATGACATATTCTTAAAAAAAAAAAGAAAATTATGAAAGAAAGCTACTGCTGACCTTGTCTCTGTGACTGCTGGCTCTTCATATCTGTGGGTATTGCACATGGTAAATCAGACAGTCTCACTGCAATCTAGAAAGCCTTGCCCGGGTCATTGTCACAAAAAACTGGCCTGTGATATCATCCTGATGAACCGCTAATTATGCTAACAGTCCTACAGTAAATGAAAGCAACTAATCCTTTTCAACAATGCTGTCTTCATTGAATTAAATCCTCACCTCATCCACATTCACTCATGGAATGGAGAGAAAACACTTTCCCTACTGATGCCAACATCCAAACACCCAGAGCAATTACACGGAGAGGGAACATTTAAATGGCAAACAGTATCTGTAAAACAAAATGACACGAGGTGAAGCCACCAGTTCAAATCTCGACTCAATGCATTATGACTGCCCTTCTCACTTAATAGACATCAGATCCCATGAGCAACTGGAATTACAAGACTAGCACAGAACAATATTTAAAGGAGCTGCTCCTCTTAGGGGCACAAAAAATGTAAGCAATGATGGGGAGTTTGGAAAGATTTGACTTACACCAAAAGACAGGCAAAGCTCATTTGTGATGGCATGAGAGCTCAAAGTTTGGTGTTCTGGCACACACAAAGACCCATATTTTAGCCCTTTTCTACATTTAAATTAATTACAGTAGCTCTATAAAAATCAAACCAAGTAACTGTGGAGTTACTCCCTGGGGAGGGGGTGAGGGAAACACAGACATTTTCAGAGGGAGAAAATATGTCTGTTTATCTTAAACAAAGGTATGCTGTCTGCACAACTCATTTTACTTCTCTTCTTGCCCTCTCTCATCTTTACACACCCTTTTTTCTGTTTCGTTTTTTTTTTTTCCCCCCACATGTCAGTTCTGTGAATTCCACAGTGTGACCAACACAGCAAAGGAAAGAAGAGTGGTATTTGTTCAGTAATTGTTTTAATGTTCCTGGAACACAACGGAATGAAACAGCAATGCAGAACTCAAGCCTTTAATTCCTTTTCCCATTCCAGGCTCCTGTGTGACTTAGAGAGAGATGCTTTTCACATTTAGGTGGGCAGAGCTGTGTGTATGGCTGGGAAAAACCACAGGGCTGTCCATTAACAAGCACGAGCAAAGGCAGAGCAGAACAATCCCTAACCTGTGCTGTGCTGCCTGTGGTTTGACAGGCAGCAGTGGGAAGAGCCCTGCCCAAGGAATGGCTCCAGAGGGATGACTCCAGCCTGGCATTTGCTGAGCCAGCATGGGATCTGCTCTGGGCTGTGCCAGGGGAGAACAGGGTGTTACACACTCTGGCCGTGCCCCAGCCATGGCTCTTACATCCTGGGCAAGTGCACAAGGGACACAGAGGGAATTTTCAGGTGGCCAATCTGGCCAGTGTGTGATGTCTTTGAGTCATTCAGGAGGAGATGAATGCAAAGCTGACTCACTGTGTCTCAGCTCCTCTCTGTGAAACAGGAATAACCACTCCAGGCCTGTGCCAAGACAGGCAGCAGCACTGGAGAGACGCCAGTGCACATGCACAACAAGGGTTAATGCATGTGCTACTTTTCCACATGACAGAAGAGAGGATTTTTAGCAACGTTGAACTCATTTACACTAAGTCTCATTTAAAAATAATGACTGCTCATTTTCTCCCTCTGATCTTCCTTTTACTCCAAACTATACTTTATCAATTAACTGACCCCTACAGAAGACAAAAGTGCCACCACACACTGGATGCACATGTAAATTTATTCCTAGATTACACAAATTTATTTTTTAGTTTTTCTTCCATTTTAATTAATTACATTTGGAAAAACAAAATAAGAAAGAGGGTGATTATAAAATAGCCAGCTGAGCTCAAGTTAATGACTTGAAACAAACAAAAAAATCTTGGCAAAATCCCGACCTATTTATTTCCTCACACCACTGTTGCCATGACCAGCTTAGGATAACTCTTTCTCACATCTCCAGCAGTGACCTTGTACTGAAACACTGACATTGGTCCCTATCTCAAATGCCAGCAAAACCAACATAGGATACACTGATTACATTGAAATCACTTTTCCCAAGTCTGTAAGTTCCCTGGCATGGAAATGTTATCCTACAAGAACAATGAACAAAGAGGATCTCAGGAATCTTCAGGTGAGTCACTTGTGATTTGTATCAGCATCAACAGCTGCCTCTATTGATATATAGAACATATATCACATGTTTTTCTCAGTTTAATTATTTACCTTTGCTGACCTCAGGCTCTTTGAAGCTTCTGCAGGCTTATGAGGGAGCTGCATTTTCATTTAGATAATCATACAACTGCCAAAACCACTGCCAGCTACTACTGAAATTTAAGTGTCTGGGTTAGGCATTCACGGGCCACTGTCCTTCTTAGCAGACCAATAACTCCTCTTATCTGCATGCTTAACTGCAGTTTTGCAGTGTTTTGCACAGTGAGAAAGTCAAACATCTCAAAATGAGATGTTTGTTTTTGCTGTTGTTGCTGAAAATAATGTTGCTACTATTCTTTCTTCACCAAGTTCTCCCTCTAAATGCCATACAGTGGATTTTACCATACTCATGTCAGACAACAGCTAAAGCTGTCAAATTGTGCTGAGTGGTGAAAAGAAGCTTCAAGAGCTAATGTGAGAAAATGTTACAAAAGTTAAAAACCATCATAGCAAAATTAGTTCTGGCTTCAATCTCAGTGTGTGACTGGATCCCTATTAGAAGTCAGTCCAGGCAAAATAATCATTTGGCCTATGTGCCCTCATACATAACATCTTCTAGCCAACAATTTCTAACACCACCATATTTCAAGTTTCTTAGATATAGGCCTTGAAAAATCAAGTCTCCTAATTGATGAGATATAATGGGAGCAGTCAGTCATACTCCTCCAAATTCAGTAGAACTCCCAAGAAATAAAAAGTTGCTTGGAAAAACTTGCAAGCAATAAAATAACCATAGTCTTCACCCTCACCTTCACTTGCCCATGCAATGTTCTATTTAGCCTCACTTGAGACAACAGGTTATTTAGGAAGAGGACATTCACAGCATTTTTTTTTTTTTTTTAGAGTAATCAACAGCAGTATTTGAGAGCTGCTCTGAATGCCAGGGTTGGGGTGCACGCCCCAGGCAGATTTAAAACCCACAGCAAGGCAAACTGAAAACACAAACCAGCCTGAGAAGAGGATGAGTGGAAAGATGGGGCTTGGATGAGCGCCACAGAATGTTCTGACCAACTGGGACACCAGGATTTTAGGATGCATCCATTTAGACACAGCCAAAGGGGCTAATCTCACATCTGTTGTTTTGTCACAACTTCTAAACTCCTCTCTGTGGGCACTGATGATCCAAACCCAAAATAACGCATGATTCAATTCATGCTCATGTGTTTTCCATAAATATGGCAATCCATTACACTCGCTGAAAGCTCATAAGCCTTGTCATGTGAAATAAAGTGAACACATCCAGTAGCTGCATCAAAAACTTCAAAAATACATGTGTTTGCATTGTTATTTGCAATATTTTGTTCACAGTTCAGGCAGCATTGTTTTAGGGAGGGGGACCAGGACACAAGCACTGTGTGCTTGAGACACACCATGTCTGACAGAGGTGAAACAAATCAGGTCATAAAGTGGAAACTTTCGGCTTGACCTCAATAAAATCAAATCAGGCTTGGTTCAACCATTAGAAACAGTGTCTTTTGTAGCACTCAGTTCCTTCATCTCCACTGGTCAGTCAGGAGGAGCCACACCCCTGGCAATTTGTCCTCATCTCCTCTCCACCTACTTCACAGGGCTCTAGAGCTGCTGCCACTGAGAAACACAACCAACTCCAGTGATTCAGCACTGCAAACATGGATCAAGACTATATCTGATTCTTCTTCAAGGTAGAGAAACTCTCTCATGTTTTTTGAAATTTCTCCAAGTCAAGTCATTCTCTGTTCTTCTTTATTTTACAAATGCAGATGAGCTGAATTAATTAAGTAAATTAGAGAAGCCCTAACTCACTTGCAGATATGCAGGGATAAAAGAACACATTTAGAAAGCAGTCAACTTGCTTTAGAAGTTTGCTGGCATTTCTTTCCATGTACAGCTGCACTAAAAGAGAGCTAAACAAAGAGTTAACACTTCTAACATTTTGCAGTAGCAAGGGCATCTCCTGCTAAGGCCCTCAAACACCAGAAGGATCTGAGCAAATCTTCTGTTGCTGAGCCTCTGTCTCTCCATGTTTGAGCAGCAAGCTCTTCAGGATATACCTAGCCATGGATCCCAAAGGAAGACATGTCCTTGTGCCACTTACAGTTCAAACATGTGGAACAAAACAGGAAAAAAAATGCTTTGTACATGCCTCACCCCTCCAGGTGAACCCTCCCTCAGCTCCAAACTTGTCTGTACTTCTGGGATTCAGGATCCCAGATACCATATACTTATTGTATATGCACACTTGCTTTGTCAACCAAGCCCCAGAAATTAAATATTTTTGACTCTTAGGCCACCTCCAGTGCATGAGCCAGTCATACCCTTAATCTGGGCTGTTTTGGTGGATTTGACCATTTCAGTGCTTTCAGAAATCCAGAGTTATTTTTTTAAAGTGATTCAACAATCATGGGTCAGAGATAATGACTGCTTCTAAGCATGGCACCCTCCCTACCAACTTATCCCAGTCCTATGGAGTGACATCCAGCAGCACTTTTTCTTCCCTCCTCCTTTCCCACTTTATTTCACTAGCTCATTTTTTCAGTCAGTTAAGGGGGAAAGGAATAATTAATTCTATTGTTCTCACAAGTTGCATCTGTGGTTAATGACTATTGTCACTGAGTAGTTTTTTAACGTTCTCAACTCTTAGAGAAACTCTGTTTTTCAACGCACCACTATGGACTATTTTCTCATTATCACAGAACAACCGTGCTATGTAAAATAATGCACATGCCTGTGCACAAATGTATATAAAGTCATGAGAAAGAGGCAGGGAAGACCCTTCCAGACATCCACATTGCTATTCAGAAGGAAAATAATACCTAAATGATGGTAAGTACATGGCCCCTCTATGTTTGTTGCTTTTAATTGTATAGAACAGTGCTTTTATTTATAATAAACTTCCTTTCATCAAATTAGACTAGTCCATTCTCCTCATAATCACAGCTACATTCACAAGTCAGCTTATTATCACAGCAAGATCTATCAGCTCTGCCTACACTGTATTTACAAACTAGAAAGGAAGTTGTTAGCTCAGAAAAACGCATTACAGATACTGTGACAGACATGAGGACATCAAACTTAATCACAGAGAGATAAATTAACTGAGTCTGGGGAGAGACAAGAAAGAGGGCAGCAATGTCATCTTGATTGCTCAGAAAGGTCAAGGACTACGGCAAACTTTGACCAAGGAAAGACAAAAGATAAACTTGAGTGAACTAAACTAAGTGATCCATTGAAATCACAATAATCAAGCCTGGTTTACCATGGTAATGACCATCTGAGTGAGAAAGGGGAGAAAGCATTAGAACTGCAGAATTGGCTGTGCTTAAATCACACTGGACATAGTAGTTTTGTCTACAAAGATCTCCCTTGGAGTAAAATGAAGAGACAGAAGGAAATTTCCCTTAAAGCCAAGTCAACTTTTGACTATCAGAAAAAAAAATCCATCTTTGAAAATTAGAAACAGCAGGAAGTACACTGCACTGAATGCTGAATTAATTTCTTCTGATAACTTATTTCAAACAGTATTTGATTAAAAGACAATAGACATGCTTTAAATCTAAAAAGCATGGTTACCACAGGCTGAGGCAAAAGTGGTGTTGCTGATAAGTGACAACAGCATTGTTATTTATTTAGCTCTTGTAAAGGCACCCCAGTCAATCAATAGCCATGCATGTACCAAGGCAGTGGGACTTGTATAAAGATGCTTATCAAAAATCCATGGGCAACATTCCACTTTTGATTACAGTGCTGCAGACTGTCCCCAATCCTGCTGAAGACTGTGTGCCTCCTTGACAAGCCATACTGACAGAAATAATAATATAGAAACCCCACTTGCTAATATGCATATCCAACTGCACAGCCAATTAACCACTATGCTGACAGAAATTGCTTTGTTATTCACTCCATTCCAACTGATGTTAATACTTTGGCAGCTGATGGGGATAATAACTGATGGAGCATATTGGAAATTTTGAAAGGGGATATAAAATTGATATAATTTAAGGACGTTGAGAAAGCTACTATGCTTTACAGTCTTAAAACCTGAAAATGTCTAAATGTTTTGTGCAAGAAGCACTCAGAGCAGGAGAACCAGTGTGTATTGGAAAATCTGTGAATGAAAAGAAGGCATTCAAAAAGATGATGATATACAAACAGGTTTGAAAAAACATTAAAAAAAGGCAATTATAAGATGAAAATGAGACTTTTTCACCTCTACCTCTAACATCACACTGAGTAACAATGCTTGAACATCTGGAAACATTTACATTTGATGTTTTAATTAAAATATAACTCTTTCTTGCAACATAAGCACATTGTAACCAAAAAATGTCATCTCATTTATACTAATCCCTAAAACCATTTGGTTTATTATCTTTATATACCAAAATAACAATTCCAGCATATTAAAAAAATAGTAAAAGGCCATAAAATTATTTTTACCTACACTAATAGGTTGGGGGTTTCTTACAAAAATAAAATATTTTCTATACATCATGAGGACATCTTTCAAAGATGTCTGGGTCATATATTTCACAATGGTGGTATAAATTATTTCATTGCCATGCTACAATTCTACTCCTGAAGTTCTTATTTGGTGAAAACTCCTGTGGAGCTTAACAGGCATCTTCCCTGATCAAGGACTGCCTGACCAGACTGCTTTGCACTCCATTACCACTGAGCTGGTGACTCTGCTGCAGAAGTCTCTCCAAGTGGGCATAATTTGGGTGAATCCAGTGCACATGAGCTCTGCCAACAATGGTGAAGCAGAGCCTGGAAGAAGCTGGCCTAGCTCAGGAGGGGGAGATCAATGTGTGTGTCCCTGCTGCCACATCATGCTCTGGATGGAAAACACTGGAGGAGTGGATGTGCTGTGGTGACACACCATCCTCAGCTCTCAGCTCCAAAACTTGCCAACTTTTATTCCTCAAAACTCTCGTTTTCCACAGAGCCATTCTTCCTGCTCAGGAACTTGGCTGCGGAAGCTCAACCTCCTAAATCCCTCTACTGTTCCCCCACAAAGGTCCCTAGCACCAACCCAAACTGCCACTTTCTGAAGACCTGCTCCCAGAACCCCATTCTGTTTGCTTCAGACTGTCTCTGCTCCTCCTAAACCACTGGCCCACACATTGGTCCTAAGCCCCATCGAGTCAAAACTCTTCTTGCACTGAGTTAGCTCAGGCCCTTAAGTGCACAGCCCCTGCTACAGACAGAACTTAGCTCCTTCTGTTCTGCCTGGGAGCATGTGGGCCCTACTTCCTCCCCATTTTTGCCTTTTTTTTTTCCAAGCAAACCCACACAAACCAACATCCAAATTTCGTTTTTCGCCCCCTGGCTCCTATTCCCACAAATTAAAAAAAAAAAAAAAAAAAGAAAAACAACGCAGAATCAGTTTGTATTTAGCCTCAACAAGATCCTGAGAGCACAGAAAGAAGAAGCACTCAGAAGTGGACACACTGCCCTTGCCATTTGGTAACTGAATTGGGGAGCCATGAAAGGGTAGATAGTAAAGAAGAGTTTACAGGAAGACAGGACTGAATGAGGATGATGTCAGCCATTCATATGGCTACACTTTTAGCTATTCAACAGGCAGTTTTCCCTTGAAACATGACCTATCATGTCCCTGGATTCTTAAAGAAACAGCCTTTCTTCATTTAAAGTTACCAAAGAAGTTGCAACCTCTTTCCTTTTTTATGGGTTTTCCCATGGACCACCCCTGCTTTTGCAATCCAGATTATGAACTGTTCTATCTACTCAAAAAAAAAAAAAACAAAACAAAACCAAAACAAAACCAAAAACCAAAACCAAACTTCGTGGTAGATACAGCTATAATAAAAGCAATAGCCACCTTCTTAAATGGATCAAGAAGGATGTAAATCATCAAATAAAGCACATGTTACAAGAGATCACTGGTGAGGGCTGGGCAGTGTATGATCCACAGTTATGAACATTAGAACTTATTTTACTTCTCAGGACTTATCTTTACATTGTTAATCTCATGATCCACAGAATTATTTTCTTTTTCATTCCTGTGGTTAAACTTTCAAATCTTTCACCCATCTTTCACCTGAGTTTAATAAGAGTCAGAATGCAAAATTGAAAAATCATTTGGTCAGGCTTGACAGATGTTTAATTTTGACTTTTAGTGTATTAAAAGACTATGTGCTGAACTCCTTTTTGTCTAATATGGTGAGCTAATTGCTTGGTTGGGATTCTGTTTATGTCTCTGTGAGGCACAATTGTGTCCACTAAAACCACATGAGATCACACTGCTGAGCAAAATCCCAGCAAAATTACCTGACGAGAATGTTAGCAGCAAGACTGTGGTTTGTTTTTTTTTAAAGAAATGGAAGAAATCCAACCATGCTGGGCTTTTTGGCTTTGCTTATACTACTAGCTGAAATTGTGTTGGCTCAAGGAAAACTGAAAGATAAAAAAATTAAACCCAAGAGGGTGGGAGTGTCGGGGTAAAGGGGAAGGGCGTGGATGTCTGAGGACTGTGGTGACGTTTATTGAGTGCCTGAACAAAGTGATCACTTCTCCTTCCTTTCACACTTCTAATTCACCATATTAGAGAGCAATGCTTCCATTTGGGATCGACTAATTGACCTGCCCTAAAAGCTCTTTTCTACTTTTAGCAGGTATGATGCTACGAAAAGCTGAAAAAGTAACCAAAAAAGCTTCTATGAGGTCATAAACTTCAATTGTTTTATGTACAATCCTATTAGACTAGAACAAAATACCTACAAAACTCAACAGAGCTAAGGTTGAAGGATACAAGCCTGAGAGGCAAACTCTCACCTGGCTAAGTCAGCAGGGGCTAGAGACACTGGAGAAGAGCAGGTAAGGAACAAGCACACACACACACACTCCCTTCTCCCTCACCCAGTTCCCTCTGATGGATGCTTAGGGATGCAGTGTTGGGGTCCACAGGAACTGTGTCCAACACTGCTCAGCTTGAGGCAGAAATGCTTCTGTCAGGCTTACAGAAGCAAGTGAGAACACCTCTCTGAAGAATTAATAATGAAAAGAATTAAATGTTTAAAAATGCTGTCAGATAGCAAAATTTCTCACAAACATAGGAAAGCAAACGCACTAGTGTTATCAAGTATACATTCTGAGATGCAGAATGACAGAGAACATCTCTCTTTTCATAAAATCAGCTACTTAACTTCTAGAGAGGCTCCTGGGCTTCCCTGTGAAGTCCTTAAGTGGCAGCTCCACCTCTTCATATCTCATTTTCTTTAACAAGACTTCTTTCTTCTGAGAAACCTGCCTTTTTACACATCACCCTTTGACTGAGTCCAAGGTAACATTTCCAAAAACTGGCAAAAGGTGAGATTTTAAAATGCTTTCTAAGGAATCTTAGCTGGTACCTCTGCAATCATGTTTCTTTTCCCCTCATCCTTTTAGCCTTCCCTCAAATGAATAGCAAGCCCCAATCCACATACGGGCAGAAATTGAGAGAATAAAAAGCATATACACACATGTGCACACACATACATCTTTAGCTCTCCCCTGTAGCACATACATTACAGAACATGCAGCATTCTCAATCTTGCACTGCCTCAAGTGCACTACAGAGAGGAGTGGTGGCCTGAATTTCTCAATTCTTTTGCTTTTAATTAGACCAGTCATATAAGTTTAAAAAAAATAAAATAAAAATGCTTAAGAAGAGGCATTTCTGTGCGCTTCATCTTTTCTAGCAGTTACGTATCAAATGCTATTCAGCACACAGTGGGAATTTTCAGGTAAACAATGCTACCTATTCCACCAATACCGGCATTGCTAATCACTGGAAAAAATCCAGTAATTCCTAACTACCTCGTGCCTGCAACTAGGTCATCTTGCACAGAGAAGCAAAGGTTAAGTAGAAGATCTGGTTTTCACTTTGCAAAGCCTATAAATGACATCGTATGGTCGTGCAAATGAAGCAAGGCAAGACGAGAAAATGAAGAAGAATGAAGCTGTATAATCAAATCAGAAACCAACAAGGGGGTGTCTTTATCTTCTCTTCCTCCCTCGGAGACAAAGGGAGGCTTTAAATCCTTAAAACACGGTCTGGTGTTTCGCTTTGTTTGACAGCTTTTGGTACTACAGAACGTACGTATGAACACCTATTCTGCATGTATTGATGTGCAGCTTCTCGCAAGTCTGCGTGCAGAAAGAAAGAGAACTGCACGGGGCTCTCCAAAAGGCACTGAAGCAGCTTCCTGTCACTTCAGAAACTAACTACCGGAGCACTGTCGTTCTGAAGCAAAATGTATTTGCACTTAGAAAGAATTTCATCTCCGTCCCTTTGCTGCCCGCTACAGTGGGCATCGCCTCCCTCCCTCGGTGTGTCAGCGCTTACCGCTCCCCCGATCCCCAGCATAATGAGCTGACCTTTGCTTTAGTTCATCGACTTTCGACCAAGGTAATGAACTGGAAGCAGCGCGATCATCACCAGCGGTTTAAGCAGCGCACCGGCTCCCTCCCCGCCCCTCGCTCCGCGCCGGGCTCCCCGGGCGCCCTGCCCTGCCTCCGCCGCGGGGGCGGCTTGCCCTAAGCGTGTGTCCCCGCACCGGGGCAGGGAGGGGACGGGGCGGGANCGGCGCGCCCCCGACCGCGCAGGGACCGAGCGGCACCCGAACCCACCGTGTCCGCCTCGCAAGGAAGCCGGTGACCTGTAGATAGCGATAGGCACTGAATGATGCTTGCTGCTGCCGTGGAAATGGTGAATGTGGTGAGCGCCCAAACTGGAGGCGCCCCACGCCACCCCAAGGAGGCCGCTGAGAGTGAGCGGGACTATCCAGAGCAGGGCCAAGCGGCCGCCGGCGCTGCTGCTGCCGCTGCTGGCGGGTCCCGGCTCCGGGCTGCCCCTAAGGAGCCCCCCCATCCTCCGGTGCGCGGCGAGCCGGCCCGCGGCGTCCTCGGGAGGAGCAGCAGCCACAGCAACGGAGGCAAACTTTGGGCAGAGGCGCTCGCACACCCGCACACGGCGCTGGCTGCAGCTCACGGCACCAGACGAGCCATCTCTTCCCTTTGGGAAAGCCTATGAGGATCCTTTTCTCCAGGTCTTCTTCTACCCAAAACAATCCGAGACATAGTCAGAGAATCCAGGCAGTTCAGAGCCTTCGCAAAGAGGTGGAAGTGGGGAAAAGCCCCGCGCCCGAACAATCGTTAGTTTCAGCTTTCCCGGGGCTGGTGCTCATTAACAATACTCCACAGTTGCAAGGGCTACGAGAATGCCAAGCATTCCCCCATCCTCAGTAATCCACAGTGTAGCCAATCATGCCACATTTCTGCTAAGAAAGAGAAAAGGGGATGCCACTCCATCAGCCAGCGCTGGGAAAGCAGAGAAAAATCAAACTGCTGCTCTTCCCTCCATTCATCTCCAAACTGGTGAGCCCTCACCGAGCGAGCTCTCTCCCGGCGCGCACACACACTCACACTCGCGAACACACACTCACACACTCGCACACGCCGCCAGACAATAATCAGGCTGCTCCGGCAATCTCAGTAGTCTGGCTATTGACAGTAATACCCGAGGATGTTTTCAGGGAGAATAGTGCACCCTTATGAAAGAAGCTGGGAAGAAAAAAATAAAAATAAAAATAAGCGTGCTTGCGAGGAGCAGGGCTATGCAAATCTGCAGTCTCCGAACAGCAAATCGCTGAGGCTTGGATGCAATGCAGAGGACGAGCCTATGTTAAAGAGGGAGGCTGAGTTCAGCTCCCACACAGTCGCGCTGCCTCTCCTCAGCCTTTCGGGAGCCGCTCACTTCCAGAACGCGGCTCGGGCGGTGTGGAGGGGACACACACACACACACTCGCACACACACTCACACGCCTCTCCTCCCCACCCGCGCCGCGGAGTCAGCAGCACGGCAGGAGCACTTCCCCTCCTCCGATAGTTCAGAGGTACCAGTGTCTTGAAAACCCACTTTCATCTTAAAAAGAACGGTTTCAGGGTCTTTTAATTGGCCTAAACTTCGCCCATCAGATGTTTCCCTCCGTCTATTCGGGCACCGGCTGTGATTATCCGGTAATTGCACACACGGCGCTGAACAAAGAGTTACCGGGATTTTCTCCGGCACTACTCAGCTACCGCACCTCGGCCGCCCACCGCAGCGGCGGTCGCACGCTGGGCTGGAGGGAAAAAAAAAATTCCTTTCTGGGCTGAGACCCCCCCGTTCCCCCGCAGCTGCAGGGCGGCGCCGGCAGCTCCCGCATCGCCGCCCGGGTGCGGGGCCCCGCCGCGGCGCTCGCCCCACGCCTACCCCCAAAACAGGGCGGAGGGCTACCCAAAACCGACACCAGCGCCTCCGCACAGCCCCACACACACAGAGCCGAGGGTGCCGTGGGAGCCGCTGTCACGTTTAAAAGCCGAGGGTCGGCATTCTAAGGGCTAACCTGTCGCCCCGCGGCGGGCCCTGCGCCCCCCGGAGCCGGGCGCGGAGGCGCAGCCCCTGCAGTACCGCACCTGGGCACAGCAGGGTGTGCGAGCCGCACGCTCCCGGCCCTCCTCTCCTCCCCCGCTCCCAGCCTGCCGTAGATCTTGTGCCATGCCTTCAGCAGCATGAGATCATGGGTGCGGGTAGCGGATGCGTGAAAGCGAGAGGGAGAGCGGTGGGCGTGAGAATGGGGTGGGTTTTTTAATACATTTCGCGTTAATTTAAACGAAAACCGCTGCAATTCGCCGAGGCGCTAATTCCCGCGGGCGCGAAGGGAAGTCACAACCTTTGCTCAGCTGCGTAGGCTGAGGAACGAGAAAGGCATTTCGCCCCTCTCAGCCCAGGGCGGATCGCTGCCCTCCGGCGAGACAAACGCCCGGGGGCCGCACACAGCGACCAAAGGACCCCGAACCCCCCCGGAGCAGCGCCGAGCAAGCGGCACCTCCTGCCCTGCCCACCTGGACGCGTCGCAGCCTCGCCACGCACCCAAAGTTTCACCAAGACGCCGAGGTAAATTATAGCAAAGCCTTAACGCGGCGAGGACAGCAGCACTGCCCGAGCCCTTACTGCGCTCTGTGGAAGCGCAGGCACGCATCCCGAAGGAAGCCCGCACTCGCCCCGGCCAAGGAAACAGGCCTGCGGGGCAGGGGCTACCCTGTAACCCAGGTGTTAACCCGGGCTCGCCAGAGGGAAAGGCAGCGCAGGAGCAAGTCAGTTTCCCAACCAGTCTCCAAAAGCCTTCGTGGGAAAAAAGAAACGCCAGTTTTCCGAACTATCAGCTTTCAACTGTCATGCACTGTCACCTCCTAAAAAAATCAAAGACAATAAATTCTCTAAGTTTCGGTGTTAGGGAAAGAAGGAAAAAAAGGTATGAAACCTTAAAGAAACGTCAGCCTGGATTCGACAGCTCTCATAAAATTAAACCTCTTGATATATATTTCCTGTTCATGCAAGTAATGCGTGTTAGAAATTTCATCCATAAATATCACTAGGTTTTCTATCAATCTGACTAAGGAAACAAAATATTTCAGTCACTGGAACCGGTTTTTCATTAAACTCTTCACATGTTGCTGCCGTTTTAGAAACGGGCAGCAGTTAACTTGACTGTTCTTAATGATTCTAGACATCCTACAGACGAAGAACTTAAAATTGTTATCACTCTCCTGAAATAGGAAGCCGGTATTGCCAGCTGTGTAACCATACAGTTGGCAACGCAGTTGTGCAGATAAAATTTCAGCTGGCAAGTCCTGTCTGGACTAACTTTGCTGAGCTGTGCTGTTTTAAGGCTGCCGTCGGGATTGTGACACCTTACAGTGGTGCCTGGGAAAACCTGGCTCCATCCCCATTGAGGGATTCCCCATTAGGTGTAGCCTTGCTGAGAGAGGCTTTCTGCAGGTCCCTTCCAGCCCGAGCACAGTTTGTTCAACTTTGGTTAAAGATCCAGTTTGGTGTGGATTCAGAAGGACTTTGTGGAAGCATTCTGTGTTGTTGGATACTGTCATAGTTTGAGTACCTTAATCTAAATTCTTGCTCCATCTGCCATCTACTGTGCCAAGGAGGCCTAAAGTACTTAAGAAACAAGGACACAAGAATAAAATGTTTAGGTACTTCCAAGGTACTTCATTTAATATTTTACTGAAGATAAAAGGGTTTTTTAAGCGCTCTACTTTATTAAATATGTACTATTTATGCAGCGCACATACACAACTGCCACTAAAGTTTCTAGTTTCAGTTTGTACCTGGAGACTACTTAGTGAAGTTGGTTTTTTTTCATCAGATAGATTATAATGGGTCATTTTTAGGTGTTATGATATTAAACACTAAGAGACTGTTAAATTAATGGATTGTTTTGCTGCTGTGCATCCAAACCAAGAGATGAGTACACAAAGGCCAAATCTTCACAAAACAGTTTAGGCACCTAACTCTTAAGAGCCCTATTAAAGTGTGAATAGGGTGAGTGCCCTCTAAGTGGGCATCTCTTTCTGCATCTGGTAATGTGATCAGCACCTTGGGTGTAGCAACTAATTTTAACAACATTTGACATTTTTCTGGCTCTGCACTCTGAACCACAAACAAGAGAGGACTATCCAAGTTTCATGGGGGAGAAAGGTGATCTCATGCAGTGCAAGGGTGAGAAATGGGAGAGAATTAATTTGCAGAAAATATTAAAAGACTGAAAATTAAAAGAATACCAGGAAGGTGAAGAAGGAAGTTTCTATGAAAGAAAGATGGAGACAGGAAGGCAAAAGAGGGACATTCCAGTAAAATCTTCTCTTGCTCAATTTTTTTTGAGTTTTCAGCAAGCTAATAAAACTTTTCTGATTTGGAGCAAATCCGGGTAGTCACACACTTGTACTTTTTGCGTGTTTGGATTTAGAGAAGGTTGTAGGTGAGTGTCAGTCTCTTTCCTCAAGTAATGAGTGATAGAATAAGAAGAAACGGCCTCAAGTCATGACAGGGAAAATTTAGATTGGATATCTGGAAAAACTTCTACAAGTGTTGTCAAGCATCGGAACAGGCTGCCCAGGGGGAACAGGCTGCCCAGGGAAGTGGTGAATTAATCATTCCTGGAATTACTTAGAAGACCAGCAGAAATTCAGATTAGATATTGGGAAGAAATTCTTTACTGTGAGGGTGGTGAGGCACTGGAACAGTTTGTCCAGAGAAGCTGTGGATGCCCCATTCCTGGAAATGTTCAGGGCCAGGCTGGATGGAGCTCTGAGAAACCTGGTCTAGAGGAAGGTGTCCCTGCCCATGGCAGAGGGGTTGGAATGAGATCATATTTAAGGTCCCTTCCAACCTAAACAATTCCAGGTTTCTGTGTGGCACTTAGGGACATGATTCAGTGGCCTTGACAGTTCTAGGTTAATGAGGATCTTCCAACCTAAATGGTCCCATGATTCTGTGATTCTATTTAAAAAGCTTAATTGGATGTTTTGGCATCTGGAGTTAGGCTTTTTAATGACAAGTAAGTTAAGAGTTTCTGCAAGTAAACACTATGAAAAATGAAGGTAAACAGCATTTCTTATTTAAAATGCTTGCCTTTTTTACCCCCTGCTGACATAAGAGTATGAATTTTTGTTAGCTGAGGACTAACTGAAGTTGAAATAACCTGGTTTTAATCCCCAAGGACATAGAATTGTACTTCCAACACAATCAACACGCCGCTATCAGTCTGTGAAGGTTCACTCAAAGAATGAAGGAGTGGTACAAAAGACAATAAACAAGAGTTTGTGTAAACAAATAAATGTTCCACTGCAGACATAGTAAATAAAATGTGAAAATTAACTCTAGTGTTCACAAGGTAGTTTTTAGTATCTCAAGAATTTAGCTCAGTGAAGTTAGTCCCATTTAACACACATGTAGGCCACATTGGTAATAAATGTGACTTTTAATCAAGGTATTTCCACCAAATGAACTCTATTAATACCAGTAGGCTCCTAAATTTTCTGAGCAAGAATATCCTTATTGTAAGAACACGCCTTTTCCTGATTTGTTCTAGTGCCATTATGCTATAAAGACCAAATGGTCCTGAAGATAATTTATGCAAACAAAAGAAAGCACTCCTATGAGTATAGTTTACATTACTTCCTGAAATAAAATCAGATACTTCTTGCTGGTATGACCATCTCTCTCTGTAACAGTACAGATAGATCAGCTAAGATGGACAACTTCAGCAACACCAGCTGAAAAATTGAAGTGCAGACCATGCCTTAGGCCAGCAGAAGTTGTCACTTAAATTCAGGGCTCCTTTTGGTTAAGTGCCACCTTATGCAACCAGGCTCCTCTGGCCACCTCTAGTTAATCCTGCACTTAGTGTTGTAACATCCACTCAAACTCTTGAAGCTCAACTGCTGTTCAGCAAAATAATAAAAAACAAACAAACAAACAGCCAAAAACCCCAACCCAAAACACCATCAAAAATCTGAGTATTGCAGGAATACCATCTAAGTAGCTATGGAGAGCTTTAACACACTACCAATGTTTTACGTTACAGGTTTTCCCCACTGCTAGG
>VWZV01007382.1:478593-556875 GCA_013397155.1 Irena cyanogastra
TTTGAAAACACACAGACATTCTGGGATTACAATTAAACAGACCAGAATTTATGTTTATTTAAACAGACCCACAGACAAAGGCTTAGAGAAGAAAACAGTCAAGCTGATGTTTCCTCTTTCCACTATAAACCCTGCTGAATTTAATGACCTGTACATTGTATCTCCCAGTACTTTTACTGATGTCTGGTAACAGTGGAGATGGTAGCTTTCCTATTTTAAACAGCAGAAAATGCTCCTTTCAAAAGCCAAGTTAATTGCAAAATACTGAACCAAGGCCCATCATTCATGCCCAGTTTGTGTCCTAACCCTACATAACCCAGGGCAGAAACCATTTACTTTATGCCAATAAACTTTATCATATGAACTACTTGAAGACTTAGAAGGTAAAAAATACAATCCTAAGGGAATGGATGGAGTATTTGTGCAGTCATCAAATGCACAGAAATTCAAAATTTTGGTAATCATGTGAGAAAGAGGAGCTTACAAAGGAAATACTTAGGCTGCTTTCTCTGTAGTGCAGCTATTCTCCCTCTATGCATAGCTCAAAACAAATCTTGGTACAGTTAATAAGGTTTTCTGTCCATCCAGATAGGCTTAAATCTTCATAATAAATGTTTCTTGACACTGTGTATATAAAGTAATCTCTTTCTCTCTATTCCCTGCTGTCAAAATCAAGCTGATTTTCATTTTGTTTCATTTCATTGAAGACATGCACACAAGCCAGATCTTTTCAATTTAGAACAGAAGGGGCTTGTGGAGAACATTTTGCACTGGGGAATTTTGCCTTTGAGGAGAAGGTCCCTCTTCTTCTGAAATAGCCCTGGTTGGTCCATAAGCCTTTGGGGCACTTTGCCAAGTTTGACCGTCCTTACTTGAATTAGCCCTGGTTAGAGCTGGCTTGAGAAGGATTGGTTTTGCATCCATTGGCCTCCAGTGCTGCAATGCCACTTAATATCATATTTTCTCTTTTTTTTTTTTCCATTTAACATGGAAAAAGATCTCTAACACTTCGTGTAGCTTCCCCCTTTGACTCCAATCTAAAGCCACAGGAAACAAGGCCAAGCCCACCCGTATGTACACAGAGGCATTTTTAGGAGATTTGTAGTCCTGTAGCAAACAGCCTCTAGCAGTGTTCTCTCTGGGCTACCACACGAGTGGTTAATTCCATGGGCAATTAGGCTGCTGCTGCAGAACCTGCAAAAGTCCCTGTGACTTCTCCCAGTGCTGCTGCAGGAGCTGGCACTGCATTGCCACAGAAAAGACAGGTCCCTGGTACAGCTTGAACTCTACTGATTTGAACTCCTCAGCAAATACTCCAGCTAGGGACAAAAAGCAAGCCACCACAAAAATAGCTTGTAAATTAGTCATCAAGAAGTTTGGTGACAAATGCCAATAACACAACCCAGTATTCTGCTCTTTTGTATCCAGCACAAGCACATGCAAAACCTATTTGTTGATAAAGGCCTCCAGAAATAGGAGAAGTGTGTGTATTAGAGTTGTTTGTAGCCCTTGATATTGTTTACCATGCACAATAACTGAGATATTAAAGCCACGTCAAGGAAAGCTCACAATAGACTCAGTGCGACAGCCACAAAATGGGGAAATTGAGCTTAAAGACCTCACAAGCTGAAGTTGATTGGTTTTTTGGTTTTTTTTGTAGGAAGCCCACTGGTAGCCAAGAGAGCTTTAAATGGTATTTGTGGAGTGCCTAAAATCAGGGCTGCATTTTTAAGCAGGGTTTCCTGACAGAATTTCTAAGACATCACTCATTATGACTCACGAACATCACACATCACCCCTCACTTTTCTGGCCTGGGTTGGGAAGAGTACAGTGAAGTTCCACCTCCTGCCTCTCTTGAACACGTTAGTCCTGCTTCAATCTTGGCAAAGAAAGGGATAAGACTCAGCCATCTACTCTCTGTCCAGTGCAACACATTGCTTTAGACTCCAGACAGCAGTAGTGGTACAAGTCAGCTGCAGAAAGAGCTGAATTTAAAAAGCAGAGTTGCAAGAAGCCAACATTAACTTTTGGCAATCATAACTTGAAAACGTCCAAGCACTTATTTAGCTTTAAGCTTCTTTCTTTCCTTTTTTTTTTGTCCCCAGAAAAAGTGTCACCATTGTGCAGAACACATTTGTAATGCCAAGCAAATTTCCTGTAGCTGAGTTATGAACCTCTGAACATACAGGTTTAAAATGAAAATGCTGACATAATCTTAAATGTAGTGGCACAAATAGTGCCACTACAATAATCCTTGTAATCTAATATATTAGCCCTAGGGGGATGGAGACTGAATTGCTGGTCTCAGACAGCCTGAGGCTCAATTCAAATTGCACAATTATTCTACATCCTTCAAGTTCTTTAAAATACATTTCAGATGCAGTATTGTACGTTCCAAAATATTTGTTTTTCAGAGATTGATTTGACTTTTTTTCCTGCTTTAAAGAGATATATGACCTCAGAGGCATGTGAAAAATCATTAATCAAGTTGAGACTGTGTAACACTCTTCTGTGTGTGAAAGACTTACTTTTTTTCTAGATTCCCTCAGTTATGTTGCCAAGGTGATTCCCCCAGAGAGCCATGTGTTTATCTTGACAGGTGTTAGCAAGACCTGGGGAATCTCAGTGGAATTGTTGCTGGTTGCTTTGAGGTACAGTAGAAAACATTAAGTCTGCAAACTAATGAACTTACCTTATTACATTCTAAATAAAATAAACCACAGAGTAAGTTGGATTAATCTACTAATGCCTTTCTAATGAAGCTTTCATTGGACATATGGTGTGGTCTTGCTACTTTCCTCATATAGCTAGCACAAGCTAAAACTCAAAATGAAACGTACACGTACCTCTTCTGTGAGATGCCAGTCTCAAAAACTTGCCATCACAATTATATTCAGATTACTGTTTTACTGGCATAACCCCTGATTATGGTTTGCAAGACTAAATGGATTAAAAAAAACCAAGAAAGCAATCAGTTTAAAAAAGGAAGCAAGAGACACTACTGATAGGAAGAGAGAAAATACAACTTCTGCTCCTAGGGGAAAATTTAAAACCACTGCTGGTAACTTACAATTACTCTGAAATCCATTCTGTGACCTGTCCCGACAATGTCAGGGAATCATTAATTAAGCACTGTAACTTTCAAAGCTAAATAACCATTCCTTAGATACAGTCCATTTGTATTTTCCAGCACTGAGCTGTAACACACTATACTTTCATAGTGCATATTAGAAGCAATAAAACAATAGGTGCTTTCAACAAAAAAGAATGAGTCTTAAGCAAGGTGAAACAAAACATCAGCATTTTCAGCCAGCTATGCCTTTTGCTTCTAATTGCCATTTTCTCTCTCTCTGTATATGTACAAGATCAGAACACAAGAAAAAAACATTCCTTAGCAACATTCATCTTCTGGGAGCATGCTGCTGAATTTAGGTATAAAACCATAATGGCATCTCAAAGAATAGCAATAGCTCATATACTTCAGCTTTGATATACTACTTCAAATCTTTAATCTCCTCTTTTCAGATTTCCACATGAAGTTTTACTCTGCTTCCATATTTGTGAGTGTCCATTCGAGACAAAAACATCTTTTCATACCCAGGCTCTCCCCTCCCTGTATTTACTTCAACAACAAATTAGCAGCCAAATTTTTCTCTTTTTTTTTTTTTTTTTTGTGGAGGATAAGAAAAGCGATATGGTGAAAACAGAGTGAGAACAGTTTTTCTTTCCTTCAGCACTAGTAGCCAGAAACAGTATGAAAGCAATGGATCATGAAGAAAAGCAATTTCCTACTTCAGGGATTAAGCAATACTCTCTTTTGTAATGTTAAATGAAAGATTTAGTTATTTTTTTTCCAAGTAATGCTAATTTTTTTTCCCCCAATGTAAATAAATACGCACTGGAGAGGCTCCAATAGTCCCAAACACATCACTTTGTAGCCAATCAATAACACAGATAAAACCCTTTGTGCTGTGCTTCTTTCAGCAGGCCTATTGATAGGGCAAGAAAAATTAAGCTACTACAGAAGCCAAAGGTAATTAACTTAACAAGAGAGAATCTGATGATATATACATTCAGTTCTTAAGGACAAATACAGGGGATTCACATACAGGAAACAGACTTTTGGGGAGGCATTCAAGTAGGGACAGCTATCTGCATTTTACTGGCACGTCTCTCATCCAGTGACAATGCAATATGAATTACCTGTTGTGATGATTGGTGGCTTGGCTATCAGCTGAGGTACCACACCCTCCCCTAAAACATGATCCCACAACCCTCTCCTGCAGTATGGAGAGCATGGAACTCCTACACCTGCCTCTGCTCCAGTTTTTCAAAAGGCAACCTTGGACAAATCACTGCAAAGCATTTGCCACTTAATGGCTGACTGGCAAGCTGGGTCAGTATTGCCAGTCCCAAAGAGAAAGGAGATGGGCATGAGCAAGGCTTGGTGGAACTGCACCCTTCAACCAACACTGAAAGCTTCCAAAGGCTTTCATCTTCCAGCGCTGTTAAACAGAACATTGCAGGATTAAGTCTTCTCCACCTACAAATTCTTGTCTATAAAGCTCTAACAAGAATATTCAGTGCAACTTTAAAGCCAATGCTCTGTTTAAAGCACTTGGAGATTGCTTCCTGATGAATGCCACTGTTGGTGATAATTATGGAAGCGTGGGCCTCTCTCAATTTTTATACATAGATGGGAATCCTGTAAATATTTGATCAACTTTGCTTAAAGGGACAATTTGTATGGGAAAACATTACCACTGCAAAGAAACTTTGTTGGCCAAGCTTGTTCTCCTTAGCATATATGCAAATAATAGCTGCAAATATCAAGAGATTGGAAACAGAAAATAATTTTATTCATACCTGTGTTTTAGTTTTAATGAATTACATTAAAAAAAAATCCCAGCTAAAACAAAGTGCCTGCTATATAATTAAAATGAAGAGTCACAAGCAGCTTATCTTTAAAAGCAGGTTGTAACAGGAAAGAAAATCCAGGACTTCTCAGCTGCAATTTTGTGGCTCTATCAAAACTTGCCTAATTTTACCTATGTATTTCAGTGCATAATAAAAGATGTACTCAGTGAAAAAATGTGCAATGCATACATATTTTTAAAGGCTTAGAAAGCTAGCAGCTTTCTTTTAACACCCTTGGATCTAATTTTGTTTCTAACAAGTAAAATGAGAAGAATGAGGCCCTAAAAAGGATTATGGTCCGAAACCTGCTCTTTGAAGCTTTGCACATGCTAAAGCTGTCATAAATTTGAATAGAAAAGATGGGTGGTCTGCTGACCATCTTTGGTCACAGAGTTGAGCATTACTGCCCAGAAAAAGCCTATGGGTTTTGTCAGGAAGGTTTCAGAAACCACTGTATTGAACCACCAGCCTATAATAGCTCTTCCACATTTCACAGGATGTCAGTTCCTGGAGCTGTTTTTCCTTTGATGCACACAAAGTACTGCCAGTAATTTCAATCAGAGTTATGCCATACACTGGAGAAAGACAATCACATAATATGAATTATCAGTTTTTTTCCATATCCCTGCCTCTCACAGGCCTGCTGGATTATTGAAGGAGTTGGTACAGTATATGCTACTGATCTGTGGCTGCTTTGTTTAAAAAAGGCTTAGCACTGGTGTAGTCCTTCTCTTCCAGATATATCAAAGCATTTTATAAAGCAGCAAAAGGAGTGGAACCAAGGAAGAGGCTTAGAGTGAAACCTTTTTTTCCTTTGGTAACATGACATGCTCTCAAATTATTTGTAGTGAAAAATAAATGGAACATTAGAAAAGAAAAGAATCACATTACATCAGAATTACAAGAACTACATCAGTAAGATGTAAAAAGTGGCTTAATTTTTAAAACAACGTTTCCTTTCATTGGTCTTAGTTTTAAAAAGTTAAATGACTTCTCTGTTGCTATTTTTCAGTTGGGATTGAACAAATCTTCTTTCATATACTGTATTTTCAAAGAGACCTCTAAACCTAAGATTAGTTAATTCCTCTAACTCCAAATCAGGGCACTTCCCTCAATAAAACTCCTACTCTTGATGCACTTGCATTGCACAGGACAGCGAGCAACAATCCATTGGCCAAGAGTGAAAATCTACACCAAAATCATGCTCACACAGAGGTGTATGAATTAGAGCACGTGCAAGAGCAATGCTGGTGTTGCCACACCCTTTTGAGCTCGAAAATGCAGACAGAGGGAAAAACCCACAAAGTGAGGGTTGAAGGACAGGTTGTTCCAGCAAACATCCCACTGATCTGAATGGAATTCACCCAAGTCAAAGGCCTGGGCTCTGCCTTCTTCTTGAAACATTCCAGCAAAATCAATACGAGCTATAAATTATTAGAAACCATTTTTAATTCTCACCTACTTTGCGCTAATGATCAATTTATCATTAATGCAGCAAGTGATTTAAAGCAATGTCTATGCCATTAAAATAAATATCCATTAGCCACAGAGGATATCCCACAAGTGCTTTTGCTTCTTGTGGAATTCTTCCAGAGCACTGGATCTATATACAGTATAATATAATGATATTTAACTGGTAATGAGCTATTGAATTGCACAGGGGGAAATAGCTTACAACTTAAAAACTTCTAAAGTAACTTCTCTAGTAAAGATGGGTTTCAATTATACAACTCAGGATATGAAAAAGTTTTTTTGTCTATAAAATGCATCTCTTAGTTTGCATTTCTTTCATTTTTTTATCAAAGGAGATTCATAATGTGCAAGCAATACAGTAAAGGCTTCCTTCTACTAAAGAACTTCAAAAATACACAGATTCACAAGATTAGTTTTCCAGAAGGAAAATTCTAATTATGCATTTGAAGAAGTTTGCTTATTCCTTTCCAGTACAGTTTGCAATGTAAATGTTGTAAATGTGACTAGCAGCAGGGAATTCCTGTGTCATTACTCAGCACAGACCCAGGTGGTAAACCACAGTTAAGTTCTTGTTAATTTATTTAGACTGTCTAATTTAATTTCTTCATATGAAAAGGACAAACTGAGGTTTTTAGTCACAGTGCTGAGATCAGCAAGTTATTTCATCAGTCTTGAGCCACAGACACATAAACCTCACTAGGAAATTTTCTGACTTGAGTGACTATAAATACAAGGAATGAGAAAACCCAGAGCAATAACACAAAGCCAGCCATTAATCTACAACGCATATTTCTCTCCTAACAAAAAAAAAAAAAAAAAAAAAATATTTCCTTACGCTGGTGAAGGGGATGACTCAACTCTGAAATCAGTAAATACTGATCACTGATCTCTTGAGGCAAACAGCAACTTCTTTTTCCACGTATCTTCCCAGCTGGTCAATCTCCAATAAAACTTGACCATATTTGTCTAATATACGTGGCAGGGTGAAATGCTGGGTACTCCTTTTCCCTTTGGCTGCCTGGTTTTAGTGTGAGCGTGCTGGAGCGTGGCTCAGGGTGACACCGTGAGTCGACGTCTGCTCACAGCATATTGGAGTGCACAAACACAAGCAGAGCCTGCAAAAGTGTGCAGCAATTCTCCCCTCCAGCTCAGCATTAATAAACCCTCAGCAGGAACACAGGCACAAATTTGGACATCACACCCCAGGAAGACACGAGCCTATTGAGAAAAATGTGAGAACAACATGACCAGAGTCTAGGGAACAGGGGCTTCAATAAAGCTTGAAAGAATTAGGCTAGAAAGGAGACAACTGAGATTGAACATGATAATAGCTTTCAAATGCATGAAAGGCTGTTTCTAAAGAATAAGGAAATCACCTGTTCTCAATCACAGTGATGGACAGGACAGAAAGAAATGTGCTAAATTGCAGCAATTAAGATTCAGGGTAGATATTGTTAAAACCTTCTCAACAGTGAGGATAGCGAGGTGCTGTAAAAGATCACCTAGAAGATGGTGGAGTCCTCCCTATTAGAATTACTTCTGAACAGCATAGTCTTCTTGGAACTACTCAAATATAATTTATTATCTTTCAGGACTGGGACAATGTCCTCCACTCCCTTTCATCTTTAAATTTCTACAAAGAGCACTCCTGCATGCAATAATTTTGGCTGGAAATTGTTAAACTGCAGAAAAAAAATATTCTCCACTAGGCCTCCCCTTGCTCATGTTAGTACTGAAATAAGTTGGAGGAAATTTCTTATCCACACCCCCTTTTTTTTTTTTTTTGGCCCCATGTGATGTTACTAGAGATGACAGGTCAATTTGCCTGTTTGATGCAGAACACAAAAATGAGAATAGCCAACCTTAGCTAGGCCAATAATAAAGAAAAGAAGAAGAAAGCAAATCTCACCACACCACAAATTCCTCTGCTAGATGGCAAAACAAGATCAAATGAATTCAAGAAGAGAAAAATGCATCAGGCACAAAGATTTTACATGAGTAGAAGTTACTACATCCACTTGGGTTTTGAAAGAACAGCCTGTGATATTTATATCTGTATCATCTATATCTATCTCCATGTGTGGGTTTCCCACCTTTTAACACTGACAAAAATGGTCATGATTAGATCTTACTTCCTAAAGTTGGACTATGTTATTAACTATTACATAATGTGCAGGAGATTCAAACATGGTCCTCCTCCTTCTGGACTCAGTGGGCTCAACAGTATTCAATAAATAGTCTGTTCTCATGGGATTCAACTTCCAACCATGCTGTTTAGCTTTGAAACTTGCAGTTTCAAGGAATTTTAATTCTTGATTTACTGTGTTTTAGTGGACAATATTTGCCACACCATCCTGTAAATGATTTTACATCTCTGAGCGGTTCAGAGAGTTGGATGCTGGGGTGTCCTACTTGAAATTTCATGGAGCCATTTACATGTGCTAAATGAAGCAGCACCCAGTGCTCATCCAGATTTGGACAACTGTGCATGAATCTTTCAAAAGTGAACTAGAACATGTTCAAAAGAACTCACTTCAAAATATGAATTTAAAACTTCAGTAAAATTTGCTTGCAATGGGTGTGAGGGAGAAAAATGTAGTGTCAACACAGCAGAGGGTTAGGGTTATGATCTATTGCTACTGAGGATAGGAAGGAGCCTAAGTTACATCCCTGTAAATTTCCATGTTCCATCCTTGACAAGTATTTGTAATTTCTCCTTTTTCTCCCTGCTAGTTTACACTGATATGAAGAGAGAGAAATCTCCAGAGCAAGTGCCTTTACTTCCAGTTCCCTTTGGAGAAAGAACTTTGCCTTTTGGCTGGTATGCAAAGTACCTCAAGATTTGTCCCTCATTTATTAAATTCATTAGAGATTATCATGGCTATTGAATTTCTTTTCAGCATGATACTCTTCTGTCAGTAATTCCCTGTCCACTATTCTTCAAAGAAACAGTTTTCTTTGATCCATATTATAACTGAATCTCCACAACTTGAAAATAAACCTGTTGTAGCTCAGTCCTCACTGCTGAGGAGTGCATTTCCAGTCAAGACCATTCTCTCAGAATATACTTTTCAAAGATGTATTTTTTCATACTTTTCGCATTACCTTCCTGCTTCATAGCACTTTTCTGTAACAATCTGAATATATATCTAAAACAATTAATTGAGACTTCTATTCCAGGTATTTCAGCAGAACAATATATCTAGAAAATATAAAGCATCTAAATAATGCAAGAATTGTGATTAAAAAAATGAGAGCAGTTGGATAAAAATGAACCTCATCATTATCTAAACAAAATCACAGTCATACCCATCAAATTCAAGAATCAGCATCACTAGAGGAATGTGAAAAACCTATCCAACAGGAGGCCATCAGAAGATCCAGGGAATATGGAAGGAGTATTGAAGAGATGTGCAGAACATAGAACAAGAGAAAGAAAAGTAGCAGAAGATCCCAAAACAGAACTCTGTAATATGTTAGAAAACTGAAGCTAGGAACATTTTACTTTCCAGACTCTGATTCTAACAAATGATCCAAGCAACTGCAGAATGTACAACAGCAAAATCTGGTGATTCACAATTATTTCTTTCCCCATATACTTATGAAATAGATGTTTAAATTTAGTGCTGCTCTTCTTGAAAAGGAAAGTAGAGCTTTTTCCATCATATTTCAGAAAAGCTTCAGGACTGAAATGGAATACATTTCAAATGGAAAGATCAAAGTTACTGTGTTTCATCCCAGAACACACAAAGTTAAAGAAATTATTTTTTTTTCTAGAAGTGTTTTGATCCTGATTTCTTATACATAGGAAGGTTGAATTTTTGCCAAGTTGCATGAAAAACTATGCAGTTTCATTGATTCATAACTGTCCAATTATATACAATCTTTGCTTACTGCTCCTGAACAAGGACAATTTTCGTGTCATTATTTTCCTTCTGGTTTTCAGCAAGCCAAGCATCACTTGTTTCAACAGAACATCATTACGGGTTGCTTTTTCTCTCCAAATACATTTTCCAGTGGATCATGTTTAAAAAAAAAAAAAAAAAGAAAATAACACAAAACCAAACCAAAAGAAAACAAACCCTTTAAAAATGACAACAAAACCACTGCCACAGCAGTACAGCTGGGATGCAAGCTTCTCTGCCTCTCTGAGAATTCATCCAGCCTGCATGGGGAATATTGACTGCTGGGCAGATTACCATAGCTATAAAAGTGAGCATGGGGAAGTACAATGAGAAGGACAAAGAGTAGGAGTGGGGTATGTGTGTACACTTGTTTGCCTGCATGTGTGAGAGAGAACAAAGAATAAGCTCTATATTTGGGTTTATGTATCCTTTGCAACATTTCAGAGGTTAGCAACAGTCCCCAAGAAAGCTTCTGCTCATATCCTTTCCTGATTAAGGCAATAAATATTGAAGTAATCTCACATTCATGAGTAATTTTCTAAAGGAAAAAACCCAGACAGTTTTAGAAGGACTTTAGCTAAACAATCACAGACTCTACTTAGGATGGGCCAGGTCCCCTTTACTGAACGCATGCTTTGTTGAAGCTTTACGAGATATCTATAATACACTTTAGCTATGCAGACTTACTATCACATAATTAATGCAATAAAATTATGCTTTCAGAACAGTCCACAGCATAGGACATTGTTCTTACCTTTATTTTTTTAATTTAGAGTGGTTTACAGTTAACAAAGTTACTAGCAGATTAAAACTGTTGATAGAACCTATGAGTCCATATGTTTCTCCTCTGCACCCTCCCTTTTTGTAAGGTGTTGTAAACTTTGATTTCAGGAACCTCTCACTTATTCACTCACAGCAATATGAAGTAGCATAAGCCACAGAATTATTGCATGTACTGATGCAACTGCACAATCTTCCGTGAAGAATTATATGCAATCTGAATGACATCTCTAACTCTGAAAATGTAGAAGGGTGAAACACAGATGGAACATACAAGAATCCACTGGTCTCAGTTCAAACAGCAGAAAAGCATTCTGCTTTTCACTTGGAAAGGAAAAACCAACCCAAGTTGCTTCACAAGTTTAGAAATCATATCAAACCCCTTCGGGGATTATAGCCTTTAATTTATATTTGAGTATGTAGACCCTCCACAAGTCTGGGGCTTACAAATTGTGCTAAGAAACTTTCTAATAAATGCATGTGCTATTTTATTATCATGGACCAGTCTGACTATAAATGGCTGTAGACTATAAAGGAGTTGAAGTGCAATGATAAATGTGGTCACAATCAGAGATTAACTAACTGTTGTTTTTGGTTCTGCAAGGCTCCTGTTACTGAATTCATCAGTGTTATTCCATTAGCAGAGCAGTGCTCTCTTCTGCTGTCACATGAAACACAAAGCATTGTGAATAAGCCCTGAAGGATCACACAGGGAACAACACAAAGCTCCAGTTCTGTTTTCCATCACACCACAGGACAGCAGACTGTGCATGCAAGAGACCTGATGGAGCCATGCCAGCCACTAAAGAGGGAGGCACAAGAAACTCTGCAGCACATCTCAGCTGGGTTTGGGTGGAAGAGATATTGGTGGGCATTCCCATCTGATGCTTTCCAGCACTTTGCACAACTTTGTGGCAGAGAAGATTTGGGCTGGGTCCCCATTCCAAGCCTAGTAGTTCTAACCTAGTCTTTAAGAACATCTATATTCAAAAATTATGTTCCTGATTCACTCCATTAGGTTATTTTCACCACAGCTTCCTTGAGATATTTCTTAAAAAATTAAGAGCTCTCATTTTTCAAGTAAGATGGGCTTATTTGTCATACAGTCCTTCTGCCTCTCTTGTATCTGCTCTCATTCTAATTCTGATACAGAGACAGTGACACCAGAGCTGATGATAATGACACTGGCAAATATGCATACAGAATTAAGCTAGAATGTGCTAGAATTAGTACCAGCATCTTGGCTATTCCTCCCCAAAGGAAGGAGAGGAAAAATTTCCCTCTCCTCAATCAGCTTTCTTCTTTCTACTGTAAGTAAATGCAGAATATACATCTATAATAAAAGCAAAAGTGAAAGTGAGGTTCACCTGCAATTCAATTAGTGATGCTGAAGGCTAAAATTATATTAGCAGCATGCAGAAACAATAAACAATAGCTCTCTTAAAAGGGCATATACTATTTCTATTGGCATTTTTCAAAGTAGTCCTGTTAACTTTTGTGGTATTGGAAAAGTTTTCAAATAATTGCAAACCAGTCAAAAATATTATGCATTCCAAGGAAGTTTTGAATTAAGGACTCAATCAATTTGTATTGTAAAATATTTTACCAAATATCAACTATGAACAATAAACATCAAACAAACCAATAATAAATAAACCTTGGTGCTCAAGGACTTGTAATGCATATAGACACAGAGGAAGACTAAGCAGTTAATAATTTCTTATATCTGTGCTTGTTTTAAAAGGTAAAATGAAAGTATTTCTCTTGGGTTCCATTCCCCCCAAGTCAGACACACAAACACACACAAATTTTAATGAGCCACTTCAGGGAGCTGACACTGAATAACTCAACAGACAATAGATACAAAGGCAAGTGCTTAAAAAGCCAAAACAATGGGTCAAGTCTAATCTGTACCTGTGTGAATCAGGTTTCAGGATTGAGTGTGATTTGATTTAGAGCAACAATGGAAGCCCAATCACTGGCGTTGAAAGGAAGATATCCAGGAGAATACTTTTATCTGCCTACAGCACAGATAACCAGAAGTGGAGTGGCACAGGTTGACTCAGTCTGCGTCAGAGAGGTGAAACCGAGGCATCCTTTTATCAGCCAACCAACCTGAAATAACCTTGGGAGGAATTACTCAGGAAAAGATGAGGGCTGCTACAGCCACCTCCTTTCACATTTTCTCCACAAACTGGTGCAGGTGTTATTAAGTCCTGCTTGGACTGTGTAAATTCCCTCTAATCAGGCCAACTCTGAGTATCCTGACTACCTGTTGGTAAGACTGTCATGAAATATCTCTGAGCAGGAGTAGCCACCCCTAAAGCACTATTTCCCTCTGCAGCCATATGTCACAGTCCAGACAGCCACAATACACAGAGTGTCACCACACAGCATCAGAAAACTTTAAAAATCCCCATACAGAGTAACACCTTACCCCATCAGAAGGCTTCAGGCATCCGCCCATACAGAGTAACACCACAGCACTTCAGAAGGCTGCAGGCATCTGCCCGTCTTGTTCTTTAGCCCAGCCTTTTATCCCCTCATGTTCATGCATTGCACCTGTGTGCCCTCTGTTCCCTTTGGTGGTTGCTCAGCACACCTGGGCACTCCCTGGCTCATTGCTGTCAGTGCTGCTCACCTGCTGCTCACAGCTGAGCCCATTGGGGATGAGGCTGGGGCACAGCCCCACTCCCAGTCACCACAAACTGTATGCCTACAGCCATATGGAATTTAGGCCTATTCTCTGTAAATAGAACTGTACAAATGATTGACTTGCTGGCTCTTCTCCAAAGCCAAAAGTAATAATTGTTGTGTATTCTCTAAACCCTTTTTTCCTAGTGAAATGAAAACACTTAGTATTTTATGATTTTGGATTTTGTTGCACTTTAAATGTTTCAAAACCTCTGTTTTAGAAAGAAGCTTTTAAAAAGCTGTGATTTAAAAAATGAATATTGCATTATTTTAGCTGACGTGACTTAAACACATCTGCACAAACCTGTGAATTGTTTCAGCTGGAAGGAACTCTAACCCCTCTCTCCACCTGACAGGCTTTGCAGAGTTTGCAAGCACTAGGTGTATATTCTGCATATTCACATGGCCAACTGGAGTTCTGCAGAGGAGGCTGGACCTTTGACTGTTCAGATTTATTTGTGAACATTTGTTCCTTTATTGTCTTTGATGATATAACCAACCACACTAATTTTGGATATAATTGTAGGTAAGCATGGTGTTTGACCATCTGTTGCAGTGTCTGCAAAAAGATTCCTACTTGTACAATACATTTAAATTCCGATAAATAAAGTTGAACAACTAAGAACATGCCTGGAAAGGAATTTTTTTGAGTTCAAAACTTTACTCATATAAACAGACTCACTATTTTGAGAGAGGTTTGTATGTAAGCTGCTGCACATTTTGTGATTGTTGCACAGTATGTGTGATACTCCAGTGTACGTGATATTGCTGTCCTCCTCTCCCCCTGCTTTATATGCTCACATCTAATTTTGTGACCTCTTCTCTTTTAGTTTAGATGTATCCTGCTGATGTTGTTGAATATATCACAGTGCAAAACAATGGTGACTGAAATTTCAGAATAAAGAGCTGCATAACTAGGTTGTGTTGTAAAACTCTGAAGCAAACAAACCCCAAACCCATCCTTACTGCTTTTGATTTTACTTTGTAAGTAAATGCAGAAAATTACTAAGGGAGAGAAAAGATCAAGGTAAGGAGTTAATTGTATTGTTTTTTTGCATGGAAAAATAGTACTAGTCAAAATATACTGTGGGTAAATCTTCTTACAATTAAGCTCTAAAACTCTACAGGAAGCAGAATTATCAAGAATCCTATCACTGAACCCCTAGAAACCATGAGTATTTTTGTCATTGAAGTCAAAATTTCACATTAACCATGATGACGTTTCCTTTCATGATGAAGTTTCCTTTCATTTATGAAGGATAAGACAATTGTTTTAAAACCTTTTTTAAAAGTAGTTTTAAATGCTACATTAAGCTTGCATGAAATGTTATTTTACAATACTTGAATTGATTCCATTTACACAGAGATCCATGCTAGTCACCACTAACCTATTTTTATGATTTATACATATATATAGATATATTAGCTAGTTATTTGGTTTTGTTTGTTTGTGCATTTTTTGTTTTGTTTTGTTTTTTTTTCAATAGGAATACCTTAATTGTAATATACAAAGCTGAAAGAACAAATGCTTAAGTAGCCCAGTATGTGACCTGGTACTGTCCCTTTTCTGTTTTTCATCAGAAACACCTTTCAGTAGAAACTTGGAAGAAGACAATAACAGAAAGTTTGAAACTTATAAAAGCTTATGAAAGAAGCAAATAAGACAGCAGATAGAAGCAAAGAAACACAGCCCAACCTGGGACATCCCAGAGTACATCAGGACAGGGGAAAGGTAGAGAATTAGAAGTGATTAATGCAGAGTGCACTGAAGGGACCTAAAGCTGTGTCTACTCACATAGTTTAACCTGCTCTTGAATTCTAAAATATTCCTTGACATACCCTCAGTTTGCTCATGGAAGTATCTTGTGTAATTAAGGCTTGGGCTCTGGAGCCTGAGCTTTCCTTTCCTGGGGACACTGGGTAAATGCCTAAAACCAGAGGCTCAGTGCTCCCCACAGAGCTTTTTATAAATGACGGTGACTCAAGCTCTGAGCAGAATTTATCTCCTAATCACAACGTATCAGCAGGAAACTCCCTTCCAGAAATCAAACTCACATTAAAAAAATCAAAACAAAACACAACCCCACCAACTACCAATTACTCATTCCCTTAGCAACCCTGATCCACCTGTAACTAATTTTTAAGGCCAGATGCACTCCCACACCATAACAATTTCTTAATTCTTTATTTTGATGGTGTTTTCTCATTATCTACCTCTTCAGACTTAAAAACATGAAGACTTTGCTTCCTCTAAAAATAAAGAGAGGTCTTACTCTGGTTACTCTCAGTAACGTGCAAACCATTTCCCTAAACCTGGCACACAAATTTTCAAAGAGTTACTAGAGTTTCTGGGAGCCACTCTCACAGTCCTCCCAATGCTGGGGACATTCTTCTCTGACAGGACACAGCAAGTGACAGTCAAAAAGGCCATATAAAAACAAAGCATGCAGCAAGGCTCAGGAACAACAGTGCATTTTTATAGGTGTAGTGTAAGTGTAAAATAATCATCATTGCTTGAAGGGTTTAGAAAGCTGATGGTGTGTAGTTATAAAGGAGATATTTTACTCAGCAGCACTTAATTTTCTGGTCTTAATGCTGCCTGATGCACTTGCTACAACACTTCTGATCCAGGGAGCTGTCTACTCTGCAGAAGCCTAAAAGTAAGACAAAATTGCAAGGACAAGTTGAACATTTAGCAAGCTTATAAATAGAAATCAAGTTTGGGAGGTATATGGCATATAGAAAGCCAAGCCACTGAAAGGTGAGGTTTGGAAATTCACACCTCAATGAATCTCTCAGTAATACCAATTAAAAAAAAATAGAATATAAATTATTTGGGATCTGGATAATTAAGATTAAAAGATAATCTCACAAGTATTAACGAGGATGATTTTGTTTGCATGACATCACAATATTTTAAAAGGTCCAGAACAACTAATTCCAAAAACCATCAAAAATGCATTTCAGAGCTAAGTTGTTACAACTAATGACACCATATTTTCTGTATGGTTGCCAGTGCTTATTTTAGTTCCTCTGATCTGAATGCTCCCAAGAAATAACCCTAGTTGCCCTTGGAACTTTGAGAGTTTGGCAATGAGAGCTTGAAAAAATGAGAAAGGTAAGTCAGCTAAGTTAAAAAACAAGAAAAAATGTTTTCTTGTAGTGTTTGTCACTCAGCAGGAATTTAGAAATTGATGGTTAGTTATATTACAAGTCACTGAATTTTGATTTTGACTGTTAAGCTTCCCAAGGGATCTTTATAGGAATCCAGGAGACCCTGGAACTCAGAAAGAAGTAACAATAATTGGCAGTAATTTGGAAAATGGCCCATTTTCTCTACTGTTTGATTTATCTCATTGTACTAATCACTACCCTTCTGTGCAACTGGGAGATAGACAGCCAAAGAAACTGCTTCATTTGGAAATAGATTTGTTATAATTAAAAAAAAAAATCACTGAGCAATTGACTTGTTCTTTTTACATGTAAACATCTCTGCAGATTAATTTCTGTTTCTACTTAATGAAGCAGGTTATTAAACTTACTTATCAATTTTTTAAACACTTGTCATCTTTGATAATCTTATAGGTGTTTCTCTTTCAAGCTATAATCTGTATGTCATTGATAAACCAATTACAGATTTCAGAAGGCAAATGATCATGAAAAATGGATAATGAGAGGTAATAATTTAAAAATTCATACTTTTTAAATAGCACTAGAAATCAGGAAAAACCTATATATATTTTAAAATAAAAATGCTAATCATACATGTCACCCTACAGCCATAATCTTTCTACATAGGTTTGGATTAGATGCTAGAAAAAAATCTTTTACTGTGAGGGTGGTGAGGCACTGGCAGAGGTTTCCCAGGGAAGGTGTGGCTGCCCCATCCCTGGGAATGTTCAAGGCTGGGCTGGATGGGGCTCTGGGCAGCCTGGTTTAGTGAAAGTTGCCCCTGCCCTTGGGGCAGTTTTTAGGGGTGAACAAAATGATCTTCAAGATCTCTTCCAACCTAAACCATTCTATGATTCTATGACAGAGAAACAGCCAGAGTGGCACCGAGGCACTAAAGGCTGTAAAAATAAAACACAAACCAAATTAGCTCACCAAAGAAGTTTTTCACGGACAATGAGCTCAACAGAGATTTGTAATCAGCCTCAGCAGCATTTGCTGGCAGAAGGTCTATCTCTATGCAGGTGTTAACCATCTATGCAAAAGGATCAAAAAGAACTTGTGTTTAAAGCTGGATGAGGGAGAAAGAATACTAACTGTGATTATTGGCAAGGGTTTCCTACGGAAAGCTAATTACTGAAAAGTGGCTGCGTTTAGGCAGGGTTGATGACAGCATTTAAGGAGAGTGCAGAAGAGATTCAGCTAGAGAAAAGAAAGCATGTGTCAAACAAGTAAGGATGGTATTAAGGACTAGAACAGCCAATTCATTGCCTTCTGACCTAGATGCTCATGCTTTGTTTAATTTCCTCATCTCTGCCTTAAATTTTCCCTTTCCAAATGGTTTCCACATTCAGCTACGTGACCAGTCATCTTCCAGATGTGTTGTAGATACTTGGGGTTTTTTTACTGTAAACGGGCTAGAATGCTCTGGAACTGGCATTATTTCAAATATCTATCACTATATATCTAAATATCTATCTATGTCTAATCTGTATATCTCTATCTGTTGGATGGGTTTGCACCAATTGGTGACTAGGACCAACAGGCATGGATTTGGAGATTAATTGGCACACAGTTCCCAGGAAAGGGATGCTGTTCCTCCTTTCGTATGAGCTGCACTGCTTACCCTGGCTGTAAACACTTACAGGGAAGTAAAACCTCTTGGTTTGCTAGTATGAAACACTAGGCAGGAATCACCTTTTTTTTTTTCTAGTAGAAGTTTTTGGTAGAGAAACGACTAACAACAACTGACTTTGGTAGGTTTGGTCTGGTGTAAAGTGACTGTGAAAACTGGCCTTGATCAGGCTTTTACTATATTTTTCTTTCTACAAAAGGATCTAGGCTACTGCTCTAGTTTTCAAACTCAATCCAGGGACTTCTCTAAACCCTTCCAAGATGCTTAAAGTAGGAATAAATGTAAGGTAATGCTAATTCTGAATGTTATTAATGCCAATGTAATGTTTTCTCCACTGAGGAAAACTGCAATCTTGAACAAGGTCAAAAACACATTTAAAAGTAATGGCTGCTTAAATCATTTAATGTGGCATAATTTTGCCACAGCTTAAGACCTTTTAAATCCTGAGATCATCACATCTTACTTAAGCACTGAGCATAGATTTCAATCTAGCATATTAGGAATATTTCATATTATGAAAAACACATTTTCTCTGCCACAAAACAAAAAGGTGCTATTTGCAGATAAAGAGCTAATAGGAGGCTGTAATTTCCTTGTGAAAATTGGTGGAGAAAAAGATAAAACTGTCTCTTCTCTTGTCTTCCAAAAGGCTTTCCACTAAGGCATCTTCAGCCAGACGTCTCCATGTTAAAGATTTCTAATAATGAAGGCACAGTGTAAGGCTGCATTTGCAGAAAGACCACCCTGCATTTGATAAAACATACAGCAGCATATGGCAAACTGACATATGGTAAAGGATGACTGTGTACATGAAAGCTGCAGTTTTCACTCACATTATCTGCCCATGGTAGAAAAGAAAAAAAATGCCTCCTTCTCCCTTGCATCTTAGATATTTCTATAAAATCTCCTTCCCGAAACTCTAACGTTATTTTTTCTTTAATCTGTTGGGTTTTTTCCTCAATTGTAAATTAAGGTCAAAGTTTGCTGCTCTAAAATAAAAAAAACCAAAAAACAAAAAAACAAAAAAAACAAAAACAAAACAAAACAAAAAACCAAAAAAAACCAAAAAACCAAAACAAAACAAAAAAAAGGCAGTTTGGCAGATTAAGCCATTTGGGATTGAGCTAAGGGTATCCAATATCAGATATGGAATTTAGGCTTTGCTGAAGCATATGACAGTGAGAATGGGTGGGAAAATATGAGGGGATAGAAAACCATGACCAGACACTCCTAAGCAAGCTCACTGAAACTGGCAGACTTGGTTGGATATAAATGGAGACAAGAATTTGGCTCAAAGTATCTTTGATATTTATTTTAAAATAAAGAACATCTGTGAAAACTGAGAGAAGGAAAACATTTTCGACATTTTATATTTAAACATTTTGAGTAATAAAGTCCCACTTTAAGAACACAAGAAATGTCAAATGTGCCCTATAAATACACATATCTCAAAAGCAAGAACTGATGCAACTATAGCTATTATTTCCCTATTTTCTCTTCAATGTACATTATCTGTATCACTGTAAAGCAGCAGAGAACTGAAATTTTCAATTTCCTCAAAAAGGCAGTTGAAAAGTTTGAGATGCATTTACTCTTAAAAGCTTCAGACTGCAATCTAATCTCAAAATTGCACCATATACAATTATTTTTGTATGGGATTAAGTGTGTTATTTCCTCATTATGCATGCTATTCATAACCAGCATTTTATCTCTTCACTGTGGACTACAAAGGAAAATAAACTGTCTAAATTAATGGCAATAATTGGCAACCATCCCACATGGACTATGGTATGCAAAGGACTGCACACAACCAACTCTCATACTTCCTATTTTTCTAGGCATAGCTGCAGTTAATATCCAGTCAACCAGTGTTACTGTACACAGAGTCTTTCTAATATTCTTCAGATCCAGGGGTTTTTATGTTGCTGCATCTAAATGGGACTCTAGCACTGGCTAAGGTTTACCTCATTACCTCCAGCTGACATGAAACTGTTCATGAATCTTACATTACTTGGGGTCTCCTTTTAAATGCAGCCTTTATCACTTATTTAGACAGCATGAGATATTTTAATTTCTGCCTACACTAAAGCTCACTGGCCATTGTGCTTGGGATATTATTATCCCAGCACTGTGCAAGCATGACACTCTCCCTGTTTTCCACCACCCTGCACATCCAGTAATGACAGTTAACTGCACACTGCCTACAGGTTTTAGCATGGAGCCACTCAGCTGTTCCATCTTTCAGTGGGAGCAGAAAATAATTAGTGTACTCTCTCATCTTGTCAGCACACACATTTTATTTAGAGGATGGTTTTATTAACAAAAGAGGAAATGTTGTCCAGTGTCTATTCACTCGACTGCAGCTGAAAGTGATTAGGTGAGAGACCTCTCTCAGATCCCTGTTGTAGCTGGTCTGCTCTGAGATCCTGAACCACATTTTTCCACATTCCAAACAAGTGCCTTATATATCAGTCTGTGAAGTGTTTTGTAGTGGAACTGCTAAAGCTGTTTCACTAGATGCCAGTCATTCAATATTCATAAGAGAAGGGGCAAAGGACTTGAATTTGGATGTCCTGTATGAATGAATGCCTTAATTACCAAACTATAGTAATTCCTCTTTTATTTCTCCTTGTGGGTATGAAATTACTTGGACAATGTGTAATTTCAGCAGGGAGTTTTACCAAGACTATCCACTTCTGGCACATGGGGCACCATCATTAAGTTCTGCATCAAACAGTTCTGGGTCTAATGGATTAAACACTGTGAGGTATATCTTCTTTCTCACACAAAAATTCTAACTCCCTTTCCAGCTTTTCCTCAGGTCTTGCACATGAGAGAAGCAGGGAACACTCAGTCTGAGAATTTGGCCAAGGCTGAAGCTGCATATCTTAAAAGCTCTGCAGTGAAGAAAGAGTTACACGGCAATCACTGTTTCAACAGACACAAGCTCACTGCAAAAGCCAACAGATACTTCTCACATATGGCTGGGGGAAAGAATAACCTAAAGGAACAGATGGAAATCCTACCTGGAGAGCATATCAAAACACAGGCAAGCCAAGAGAGCCAAACACAGTCTTTTGTCCTGAACTTGTGAAGGCTCACACAACTTAAGAGTGCAGAAAGCAAGAATAATCTCCAAGTTCTGAGTCTGTGGATGCCTCTGCAAGATCCAGGTGCATGGCTGTGTTTTCACAGAGGAATAATACCTTTAACATAAAGACCAGGTACTCCAGGAACTGTTAAGCTATAGGCTCACAAGGAGCCCCTTCCCTGATTTTCCTTGTTGACAACAGCATTAGCTAAACATTTGACATTTAGAAATTCTAGCAGTCAAATTTTATTTGCTGCATATATATTATGAAAACTCATTCAAAATTGTTATTTTACCCAGGAATCCTAGAAACCTTCAAAATCTTGGGGCTTATGAGGATCTTGAGGAAGTCACATCAGTCCAGGGCGAGGAGCATGATGGATGCTCATAGGTTTGAGGGAGGAAGTGCTTTCTAAGCAAAAACCACAGGACAGAAACAGCACCCTTTTCTCCTGGTACAATTTGGAAAATTAATATACTAGATTTGCTGTAGTTAAGACTTCTTTAACTCCTTTCATCTGTTCTCTTTCATGACAATGGAATTAGGCCTACACAATAGAATAAAGAAACGAAGCTATCCCAGGAGGAAGCTACTGAACGACAGTAGTTAATTGAGCTAAAATCTTTTCTTTCCACTCACTTTTCCAATTTCCCAGATGTTAAGCCATTTTTTTCACAGGAAAAATTACTTTTCACCCTATGGGTTTTACTTTTATGATGATAAAAAAAAAAAGTTAGATGCATACAAGTTTCTGCTTTGTTTGAATGGAGAAGTTTAATATGGGAAGCAGTAAAGCAGAAAACCACAAGAGATCAAACCTGAACCTTGGCCTTACCAGCACCATGCCCAATTCTGCACATAACATAACTTCTTGTGCATTTATGGACGCTTATCCACACTCAGGACTAAGGCTGGACCTTGTCTTGAACTTTGCAAATTTCCCCTCCCCATGTTTTCAACTGATTTCTTGAAGTCTTTTGAGATGGACAACACATCATTAAACAATGGAGGATCTAGAGCAGCAAGGCTAAGGTGCCAAAGGCACAGGGAAGGTATCAGAGAGCAGCAGTCTCCACAGGAGCTACAGCATCAGAAAGCCTCCAAGTAGCTTCAGAAAAAGCTTGCATAGCTCGCCTTTTCTTCCTCCCCCACTATTTAAAAAAGAAAATACCAAAGGGAAAAGCAGACATATGGAACAGTGCCTCATATTATGTGAAGCTTTAGTTACCTACTATGCCCTGCTTTTACTATAATTTAATGTAATAAGGATGAAAAGAAATCAATAATCTCACATGAGACCAGAAATTATTGGTGTTTTGTAGTGTATTCAATATGGCATTTACATCACTGTTATAGCCAACTTCTATATTGGTAACAAATAAAAAATAAGTATTTATATATGTGTGTACATAGAAGAGTCAATGCATCTAACGTTTTGTCTTTTATACTGTAGAAACTAAATGCTATAGGCTTTTTTTTTAATGAAGGGTGTTTTTTTCCCAAATCTCAGGAGAAAAACACTCAACACTAAATCTTTGTAGAGAAGTTTTAAATCCTTCTACAAAGTATTAAACCAAAATAGTGGGATGAAAAGCTGGAAATCTGGTGGACTTCAATATCCCTTTCTGATTAATTAAAGCTTTAAAAGCAGTCAGAGTCACAACATAGAAAGGTAGAGTTAGAAAGATATAAATGTACCCTCAATTATCCAGAACCAAGGAAAGAAAGTTCTAGCAGTGCTAGCATAAGTTTAATATTTTTGTATTTCTGTGTAAGTTTAAATTAATATTATTGGAATCCCAGACATAATAAAATAGTCAGACAGGTGTTCAGAGTTGCAAAGTTCATGGAAACATTCTGATAAATCTTACAGATACTGAAATTAAATACTTCTATTAATCAAGATGGAAGAGTGCAGCAAGATTTAGACCAGTTTCCAGTCTCTCTCATGTTATCATATATTTAACACCTACTGCCTTAAATTCACCCTTATTATTATGGGAAAAACTGGGCATTAATTTACACTCAGACAAAAGTGCCACTGAAATGAAATATTCCAGGTAATCCAAGTTTGTGCTGGGCAGCTAATCTGCTGTTTTCCTCCTATACCCCACAGAACACCATCACCAATCTCTACAAACCTACCCCTGTTGACCAAGTCAACTCCACATTATATTAGCTTCCATGTAGAATTAGTATCAAAAATAGCAGGAACTCAGGTTCAGGTCCAATGATAGGCTGCACACTGATATCTGAAAGACCAACTAAAACAGAACTTGTAAATATGAAAAATGTAATTCACATAAAAGGCTTACCCAAAAAACTAGCTTTGACTTTAGCACACCATCTTCTCCATACAAACCTTAGGAAGGAATCACAAGCAAATTCAATTTTTACTGCCTATTTTGTTTTCAGTGCTTTGTACCAAAATGCAGGGAGAGAGCAAGCTTCTGCCTGAAACAAATACATAAAAATACTGATGGCTGGCTGCATGGAGTCGTGTTACATTCAAAGTATCGAGGCAACCTTTTGCAGGCTTCCCATCACAGTTTCCCTCCTAGGAACAGGCTTCATCCATTTCCAGTGCTTGAAAAAGCCCTCAACAAATAGCTTTGGGTGATTATCATAATATCATCTGCCACTGCTATTATGTTGTATCAGCAGACACATTATAAACTTCTATTTTAGGTGCTAAATTTCCAAACTGTGAAAAAAAGGCTCTGAACAGAAAGTTGATATTCAATAATGAGTAATTTTTGCATACATTTAAAAAGAGCAGTGCATTCATATTTTAATACCACGGGGAAAAATGGTATTTAATTCCTATTTCAAGACACATTACTGCATAAAAGCAACTATACAAGGAATTTGTTACCTTAATTTTTTTTTCCTTTAAGAAGAAGAATTGAGGTGATGCAAGCAAGGCTCTGCATAGTGTACTTTTTTGTTGGACCTTTTTTTCACATCCAGGGTGTCTTTTTAAGTAAATCTCTGGACTCCTTGCACAGGAATAGCTCTGCACATAGTGCCAGTAAAGTTCTTTATTCCAATGAGCACAATACAACGACTGGAGAGTTTTGATGAAACAGTGAAGCCCCACAATATAAATCTGGTTTGGTTTTTTTTTCCGCTAAATATTTATTATTTCTGAGACTTTGAAAATGAAATGGCCTAAACTGTTGTATTTGACTTCTTAAAAAATCTACTTTCTAGTAGCTATTTTTAGTTTTCAAATCCTTTGACAACGGGTGAAATCCTGGCTAATTCTAGTCAGCTGAGTTTTGCCATTGACTTCAGTGCAACCAAGATTTCAGTGAAGAAGTTTTATATACATATATATAAATTAAATGTAATAAAGAGCTCTAACAGCAAGTGCAAATCTGTTTGATAGATGATGTATCCTATGTACCAATACACACTACAGCTCATAACAGCCCAACAAGAACAGCCTTAAGCTACTGAGTAAGAAGTGATGCATATGTTTTTAAGAACAGGTTAAATGCAAAATACTGGCATTTGTGTTGGTCTATCAAAGGCATCAGGTACATTTTGGGAAGAAAACACCAATAAATTGACTAGTCGAGTATAATCAAGTTTTAAAATCTAGGTTTACTAAGCTAAAATTTAATAATTCTTAAATGTGCATTAGGAAGATAAATCCTAAATTGAGCTGGCTGAGTGCTTCATGACTGTTCTCTTTATCCACTTAGCCATCATTGAAAATGGAATATATTGGCAAAAATAATTGTCTGTTTTGTCTCTTAGTCCCATTGTTTACTCTCGTTTCTGCCAAAGCTTTCAGCAAAAATTTATTTTTAGGTATTGCTAGATATCTTAGTAATAGTTTTTTCTACAGCAGATATAAGAATATATATAGCAAAAAAAATTCTTTGAAAAATACTATTTATAGTTGCAATTCATAACAAGTAGGAGTAATTGTCTCTTGTAATGAATTAGATTAACTAGTTTATAAATGCGTATTTTAAAAGAATACATCTTCCAAACCTTTACAAAGTGTTCCCCTGACAATAATTTTACAAGACCAAGGAAACAATGCAAGAGAGATGCTGTGAGCTGTGCAATACTATAGTAAACTGTTGCTAATTATTATTAATGATGTGATGGTTTTTATTTATAAATCATAGGATAAATGATCAGATTAAAAAGCCAGTTTGGATAATTATTGTACCAAAGTGGTTCTACTTTGTCAGGTTAATTTGCTTGAATTCAGTATACAGCAATGACAGTAATAGAAAATGTTAAACCTTTACCTTTCAATGCATATCCTTGATGTAGAAGTAAAATACTCCTGATATTCAGATACAATAAATACTCTCTCTATTAAATCCCTGATCCTTTGCAGTGCTGATTGGAGATAAAACCTGACAAAGCAGTACATATCTGACTGGCCTATCTTTTAACAACAGTGAAGAGTTTGGGCCTTTTTTTTCTAATCTATTCTTCAATAGCTCTGTGTTTTATGTCTTTGCCATTATTACAGAAGATTAGGATGAATCTGCTATGCTGACTGCTGCTTCACTAATCTAAATAGTCTGAAGTATCTAAAAAGTTATTAGACATTTTGATTAGATATGTAATAAGCAGATGGTGATAATTTAGCTGATAAAATATACTTAAAATCAAACTAAGATTAATAGAAAAAGATTATTCTAACCCTGTCCAGCCAGGTAAGGCAGGTTCAGGAAAAACCAAAATTACCTATTTAGTAGACATAAAAGAAGGTTTTGTTTAGGAAACATCTAACAAGAGCGCCAGGATTTAAACCTCAGAATGAGCTTATCTCCTTTAATCAATCATGGTTATTAAAATTATATGGCAGGTTATTGGTGTGGCTACCTTTTACCAAAATAATAAATTTGCAAAAGATTCCTGGTAATTCTTGGAGTTTTTTCCCTCTCCCTCCATTTGCTTTCTTGAAACAAAAGTAAATATAATGATAAGAGGCCACTAGGTTTTTTTCTCTTTTTATGCTCTAAATCTATTTGCAACCTTTGAAATTTTTTGGCTCCTGAAAGCCAGAGTGGAATTTATACATGCATTAAAACGGCACCAATTTAGTGTTGAAAATTTCTAGTAAAAAGTCATCAAGGGATATCTTGCCTGTCCCAAACCCCTATTACCTGGAATTAGAACCAAAATATATTTTGGCCCAAAATCATGAAGCAGGTTCAGTAACTACAGTTTTCATGCTGTAATAAAACTCTGTCTAGATCAATACATTCTCTAAGGAACTGCTTGGTTGTGTGCTAAGCACTTCTGAGTGATTTTTAAGCTGCTGGTACAACAGGGTCTACCACGTCCTGAGGAGATACACTTACAGGATCACCACTTAAAGAGGTGAGGTTTGCATCATTTTCTAATATAATACAGCTGAGAATAACAAGATTTCAGAAGTGATTGCTTGAAACACAGGATCTTATTATTCCTTTGCACCCAAGCACAACCGATGAAGGATACAGGAATTTCTTGGAGATCATAAAAAATGTAAGTGATTGAAGTCTGGTGGCTTTGTGGCTGAGCCAAAACAGTACTCAGGTTGCAAACAAAGCACTAAAAACTGCTGCTAAAAATACTTTGGAAGACATAGTGAGAAGTGATTTTTTTGCAACTCAAATTAAATTTGGTCCCCTGCTGGATGACTGAGCAAGAGTATTATAAAAGAGAAGTAAGGCTTAATACAACAGAATTTTGCTATCTCCTTCCCAATTTGATTTTTTTCATGTCAAATTAAAAATTAATCAATTGATAAAACTTTTCATATTAATGCATCCCACAACCTGATTCATTGAATGGAATAACTAAAAAGCATAATGAATTGATTAGCCTATGCTGTATATTTTTTCACATAGTAATTAGGTATAATTTCCCACAATAGGTGGAGTTTTAAAACCAGACACAAATATTGCAGCAAAATTGGAGAATATAAGCATTGTGCACTAGAATCCCATATCTGAGTTTCAAACAGCAAAAAAGTACTTATCTAAAATTCCCTCCAGATGGAATGGTGATACCCTTATGTGTCCAGACAAATATTTGGATTTGGTGATAGCATTGGCTGGACATAGGATAAACCCCAGTAAAGAGCCTTATAACAAAAACAAAACAAAACATATACATTAAGTGAATAATCAAAGAAATTACAATCCATGCATGTTTTGAAACTCAAGTTTCTGTCCCTGTGCTTCATTTTACAAAATACAGATGAAGCTAACCAAGGAGCAGGCAGTTCCATGCCTGCTTTCCATCAGATGATTGCAGGGGAATTGCTGAATCCTTTGGAATACAAGTGGCATCTTCTCACCTGCTGAGTTTAATTTCAGAGTCCAGAACTATCATTAACATTTTTTTTAAGCTGTGTTCATTCATACTCATCACAAACAGAAAGTTTTTCTCAACAGGCAGATGCCTTTAGCTTCCCCTAGAGAAAGCAAATCATCCAACCAAAGGTTACATGAATGGTAGGTACAGTGTTCAAACTCTTCTTGGAGTGTTTTAAATGCTGCTTCTCTCCTCATGAATGGGAAACATGAACATAGTCTAAATATCAGCATCTGAAGCCATGCTCAGAAGTTTCTGAGGTATCCAAACCCTTGTTTAACTTCACAGGCATCCCCTTCTTTAGTGCCACCATTGCTTCTGAGCAAGTCAGATCACTAAGGTAGCTAAAAAGCATGTCCAGTAAAAACATGTTCTGTCAGATCATTTGCATGTGCAGGGGATACATTTTCCATATCCATTCCCGCATGGACAGGATTTATATTCAATTTATTTTTAGATTTACCAAAACATAAGCATGAAAAGGAGAACAGGATTAGAACTGAACCATGTCAGCCTTGTAGTACAGTGAGTCCAGATCACCCTCAAAGTTTAGGTCAGTCCATATGAGAATAAAAATTACATTATTCAGCTCTTACTAGCTAGTCAGTAGAAATAAAAACCTTTCCTAATGTCATCTTACTCTTTATTGATTCTTCTCCTCTTGTCCCCTTTTCAGTCCCAGCTCTCCCTTACATAAGCATAATCAAATTACAAGAGCACTATCTGATCAAATTCTACTTTGCCCATTCTCGGCTTCATCTCTATTATTAGAGTCTCCCCAGTGCCTTTAATTTAATGAAAAGCCCTGCAGCCTAAATGTCATTGCTATTCTAGATTCCTATTTTAAATCTTCAGGCCCTGCAAGGCCTGGCAGAAGGCACTACACGGGCTGGGTGGAGCATGCAGCAGAATGCAGGTCTGAAGCACTCAGGAACAGAGCCAACAGCTGAGCAGTGACTCCCTAAACGCAGGAGAACAAAGCAGCAGTGTGTTTGTCTCAGCAGGGGTGCAGAGGTGTGGAACAAAGGTGAGATGGTTGCAAATGATGTTGGGTCTTTCTTGAGCAAAACCAAAAAGATTAAATCTCTCATGTATTTTTTTAAATTATTATTATTGGGTTTTAAATAGCTCTACGAAAGTGTGGGATTTTTTCCCCTAATCTTTAGGGGAAAAAAAAAATCTGATGTTATAGATTAGCATTTTTTTTTCAATTTCCTACCCATAAGTCAGAGATACAGCTGTGGGCAAAAATTTACACCTGTGATGAAATGCAGACTCAGTCAGTTGGGTATGGTTCTCAAAATGTCTGGTTTCATTCATATAAACACTCTTACAATCTTAAATGCACCAAAAAAATACCTGCTAATGCCATACTTAGCTTTGGTACCTAGTTGCACTGGGAAAAAAATTACCATTTAATTAAAGCCTTGTCAAAGATAAGATAAAACTGCATCCTGCTGCCTTTTCCTCTGGCAGTTTGGACATTCATGTCAAAGTTATGTAAGGGCCAGGGATGAGAAAATCCACATATGGTAATTCATACACCCAGTTTACTACAACATATGGCACAGTATAACATGAACATGTGTTCACTGCCCTCCCCCATTCCTTCTTTTTTTTTCTTTTTTAATTTGGGAGTCTCATAAGTAATTTCTGAATGTTTGGGGAGTTTTATATGTATGGAAAGCACAGCACTAGTAAAGAACTTGTTAAAATGGACGAGTAGATTAAATCCACACAGGAATAAGAGAGATGGTTAGCTAGGCTGACTATTCACAGAATAGTAGTACCAAGGAAAATGGTATTTTTGGTGAGGTCTAGCAGTGAGAGCAGGCTTCATGGTTGCACCAACCTTTAGTTCCACTTACTTGAGTGATTAGTTTATAAGGCTGTTTAATGAGAATTGAGCAGCTTTCTGCAAATCACTTTCTAGAGCAGAAATCTGTTGAATAGATGGGATTTTAAAGTTCTACACATCATTTTACATACACCACTACATGTATGATACATAAGTATCACATATATGTGCATATCTTGCAGGAGTACAAAAAAAATTCGCACATTTTTCCTAATATTCAATGCTATTTAAAAAAATGGCATCCAAACATAGAAGGCAGCTCATCAGCTGACTCCTTACATGACAGACCCAGAGGCAACTCCAAAGCATCAACACAACTGCCTGAGGAGACTGCCAAGGAGCCAGCTGCTTCTACTGGAAAATCTTCCAAAGCTTTGCATCTGTGTCCTGTAACTGCTGTCCAAAAAAATCCACCACGGCAAACAAAAACAATAACAATAATAATAAACAAACAAAAAAAATTTCAAAAATCCATCTTTGTTGTGAAAAACTCGCAACACGTTACGTAACACACTGTATACATCAGGGCAAGTTGTATTTTTCTCACAGATATTCCTGTACTCTAACCTTGCAGTGTGTTGCTCCTGACTTGCCTCTGGTGCCTTCCATGAACTTGCAACATCTGAGCAGTGAAAGCATTAAGGAATCAATTTAGGAATCTAATCATGGATGTGTGGTGGCATTTTAGACACCTAAATCCCAGCTGAAGGACACAGTTGTCCAAAAGGTTATGCAGATGTTTAAAAGCACTTGAGACTGTTAAATACAGTCCCCTCTCAAGCAGCTGTCATGTGCTTTAGCAGCAACAGGAAAGTTAGACTTTATGCAAGATAGTTTTATAGGATTTAGAAGTGAAAGTGGCTCTCTGACTTGCCCCTTCTCAGTGTGCTCATGACTTTCTGGATCAGTATAGTTGCAAAATGTAATTAGACAGGATAAATACTGAGATAGGATTCACTTGTTCTACCTATTAAGCAGTAAAATCCCTCCTCTAAATACAGGAATAGAAATTTGAGCAATTAGAAAAAAGTCCTTTCAAAGAATGCTTCTGCAAATTACCTCAGGTTGAGTTTGTTATTACTAGGAATGACAGAAGACCTGACAGCTTTTTCACCATCATTCTTTAGAAATGATTGAAATAGTTCAAATGATGAATGATTGATCAACGAATGAACACCCAGAATGTTGCAATGAGATATGCTGAACAGGCTCTGAGTCCTTCTGGTGCCTGTGACCTACAGCTATACAAGACTCAGCAATGCAGTATTTAATCTACCTAGAGTGGAATACTTAAAAAACCCAAAAAATTTATCAAACCAAGCAAATATGATCACAAAAGAAAAATCTGCATGAACAGAAGATATACTTGTGTGGATAGTTTTATTTTCCTCAAGTAAGGTAGGTTGTCTCTTTATGAAGCATTGTCCTTTCTTTATATTGTTGGAAAGATTAAAGGACAAACAAAATCTGTGGTGTAAATGAAATAGAATTAGCAATAAAAACATGTCCCCACAGAAAGTCCAAGAATTTTCTAGAGCTTAAGAAGAGGACTTTTTTTCCTGAAAAACACAGAGCTAGAAAAATGCTCTTGAGTTACAGGTTGCTCAAAGAGAGCATTTGCTTATGCAAACATTAGCAATTCTGTTTCATGAGGTTTAAAAGTTGAGTCATGAAGATGGAGCACATGGAGATGAAGGTTCTAGATGGAAATATATCTGGCTTTGTTTGGTTCAGCAGACTCCATGGGGAGCCTCAACAGTGTGAAACAGGGTCAAGCATTTGAAAGAGCCCATACCTGTAACGTTGATTAGGATGACAGTCCTTATATTAGATGCTTTAGGAATAATTTAACCAATCCTTTAAAACCTACAGAAAATCTGAAGGATATATTTTCTTGGGGTTAAGGTTCCTGTTTATTGCTTTCTCCTTCCATATGGAGACTACAGGCAACTTTCATTAATGGCTGAATCTAAAATAATTCCCAAGTTAAGCTTTTTCAAAATTTTGAGGTTTTATGCAAACTGGATTAGTTTTAGGTTCTCAAATACTAGCTCATTGAAAGATTTATTCCAAACAAGACTATCCTTTTTTCCCTCCCAGATGTTTGTAGTATTTGAGAAAGGATTTTAAATGAGCCTTTTAAAATACTGCATTATGTTTCTTGAAGCTTCACTGTGAAGTCTGATGAGCAGAGGAACTGTGATTAATTGTAGTTTGCTGTCTTGCATTCCAAAATAGCAATTTTCCAATTTAAATCTCTTGTATATTTTTGTAAGAATGTAATTTATATTCTCCCTCCTGTGACTTCCCAAGTTAAGACAAGATTTAGATATAATTCCACAATATTAGAATTGGGGAAAATGAAGCTCTTTTGACTGAATATTCAAGAAAAGAATGTGTTTTGGGCTATGCCATAAATCATGCTTGTCAGATCTTTCAAAGGAATTATTCTGTACAACTACCTTGTCTATTATTTAGAAAGCACAGACACTGAACAAGATAATTCAGCAGCACTGTATCTGATTTACATATGGTTGTCTCCCTTTAATCTCAGGCTTCGAAAGCACCATCTATTTTCAATTTAACTTCAAAATTGTTAAATTTTATTTTGATTGCCTCATAATTGCACTGCATGTGCATATTTAGAGCCATTTTGGGCTTCTCCTCAAAGATGATCTGGGGGTTTGATGATAACTAATGAACCATGGCAAACAAGTGGTGCTGAACTCTGGTATTCGAGACACATAACTCACCGTGAAATTACTGACGCTTTAGGTTAGGCTGTTCTCTTGTTCTAAACATTTTTCAAGAAATTTTCTAATGGAAATCTTTTATGGAACCAAGAGACAAATTCACAACAGACAATCAAGCATAAGGAAGCAATCTTCCAACTTGTTCCAGAATATTACATTTGGAGTAGATGTAATTTACATGTACATTAATTCTCAAACCTGCCACTGGACACTCCATGTCAAAAAGTTACCTATGAACCACTTTCCCACAGAAATACTTTTCAACAGAAATGTTTGCTTTCAAGTCATTTATATTAAGAAACATCACATTTTTATATGGCAGATGGAAAGCTGAAAAAACAAACTGGTAAGTGAAAGCCAGTTGAAAACCTAAGAATTTAAATATGCAACTATGGTGTAGACTTCTTTGTTTCTAAGGTTTAGAAGATTATTATTTTGGTTTCTTAAACCACTCCTTATAAAATGAAATATCGATTTGTAAAACAAAAAAAAAAACCAAAAAAACCCAAAAAAAACAAACAAAAAAAAACCAAAAAAAAATCCCATCAAAAAAATCCCACGAAAAAATGGAGAAAAAGATATGAAAAAGTAGGAGTTGTTCTATATTGGAGAAAGCAAATTATTGCTAAAACAGAGGTTTGCTAAATTGAGATTTGAGACAGTTCTTACTGTAGAACTTCATTGAAGGGAAAAGATGAAAACAGTGGTATTCACCAGCTGGAAAGCTTAGATTGGGAAAATTCTTTGGAAAATATGTCAATAGTATGTATGTGACCTGCATTAATAATAATAAGAGTAATTGTCCAGGAATTACCATTTAATTATTTACTTTCTCTAAGAATTAAAGGCGTAAGATTTTGTGTAGCATTGAAACTTGAGCTATGAACTGCCCTCTAAAATTATAATTGTAACAAGACAGAGACACTTAAGTGAAGCTGTTTTGTGAAATCAAATATGTGTGTGGCAAAGTGTGCTTCAGACTGGGCTGTGCAGATTATTTGGGTCCACACATAAATGCAGGTTTGACTAAAGAACCTGGACACCTATAGAGTTTAACAGTAGCCTCATCAATTTGTTTAATGCTAGCTGAATTTACTTGTATAAATTGTAGTCACAGCTTTGATTCAGACTCATAAATCCATGTATTAGCACTTCAGTCTCAGGTGATTTAAACACTAAAAATAAACTCAATGGAATGCAAGCATGAGACACATAAAACTTGAAAAAATTTATTCTACAAGTCTATTTTGATAGCCAAATAAAATTTTAAAGGTGAATCAAGAAACACAAGTAGGATTTTGCAAATATTTAAGTATTTACTATTAAACATGTTGGAGTCTGGTTCTTTTAAAAATCTCACTAGGTATCTACAAGCATCTTTAAATCCATAAGTACACTTATTTTTCTCTCAACCCCCTCACTATTCAAAAATATAGGAAGGCCTGAAGCCGTTTCCCACTTGGAATGATTCACCTCTGTATGTAATGATTGTTATTTCCTAATAAGCATTAATAAGCCCCATGAGGACTGCTCCAAGGGCTTGTAAAAAATAATGTTAAAAAGCAAAGATTTTCATTTGTAAAGACCATACTGCACCAAACAGCAAATGTTTAATTCCCAGCTTAGTATTTTACCTCCTGTTTCATACAGTCAATGGCCTCAATCCACATCTTCAGCACTACATTTTTACATTTTTAAAATGCTGCTAAATACTACTTTTTGGGGGATGTGGGTTGGCGGGGAGGGGGGAGTTGACTCTTCTTTTAATAGTTATTGGTGTAGCCTCTTTCTTCTGTATAAAACAGTCTTTTTATTTAACATAGGGAAAAAGCACAGCTCAGTTCTTTCAGTCAGTGAATACTGCTCTTTTTGAGCACATGCTCCCTTGTGACACAGGCTGCATCACGAGCTCACTTGTTAAAGTCCTGGCACTCTGTAATTCACAAGAAGCTATGGAAATGTCACTAACTACTCCATCAGCTTCTGTTCTGTAAGTAAAAAGTCAATTTTCTGCACCTTCACGTGTTTCTGATATGTGTCAAAGGGGTGCTAGGAGTTTGGTTTAGAAAAAAAATTAAATGAGGCAAAGACATCATCTGAAGAATCTATTTTGACACTTTTAATTTTCCATGAGGTGGACATATGTATTTGCATCATGAATGCATCTAACTTTGAGCAATCATTAGCAAACAGGGATATCCATCCTTCCAGCAAAAGCAATTCCTTACTGTTTGCCTAAGTACCATAGCACAATGCAGTGACATCTGAATGTCCCCACCCCTGTTGTTGTGGGCAACAGAGGCAAGAATTACATTTTTCCTTTCACCTTACAAAAAATCCCAAATATATATGCAGAAGAAATGTTAATTACACTGACAAATCAAAAAGAATAGTGAAACATGTATTTGTTGGTTGATGGAAACCTAAAATTAGGCAAGAAACCATGAAAGATTTCTTTCCTGAAAGCCTGCAGAGCACACCTCCCACTAGCAGTTTTGGGAATATTTCCTGTACTGTTCTAAAATTCCTAAATAATGGCGGTCATTATTTTCTACACTGGAAGTTTCCTCATTGCATGTGTCTTCTTACAGTAGTGTCCACTTCAATCCTGTTTGGTGTTTTCAGGTAAAAGCATAGTCCAAAAGATCTGGCCACCAAAATAAACATAAAAGCAAAATGATGAATAGGTAAGGCACGTGCATCCACCAATTATTCCTGTTGACCAATCCTGAAAGGCAGCATGGGAATTTCTCCTAAAGAACAATCTCTACCTGTATATGCAAATAGATCACCTGTGTGCCTTAACAGACAACCACAGGAATGTTTTTTTTACTTGCCCATACAGTTTTTAATCTACACAAGAGATGCATCCATAGGCAAGGGGTGTGAGCCCACAGCTCAAACAGGTGAGTCTCCTCGTGCTTCTGTGTAAGCAGACTGATCCTCCATGGCACTGCAGATCTACACACCACAGTATAACCTTGAGCATCTATCACAGGATGCAAAACTTTTGTGGTAGATACTGAAGGAAAAAGCGTTTTTTCCTACACTTGCTACAGCTTTATATCACTAATGAAAGAATACGAGGGAACAATCTTGCTATTGTGTATCAAAAGAGCTTACTGTCTTCCCCTTGAAGTGCTTGGATATTAATAAATTCTGAAGTCATAGGTAACTAGACAAGCACTGTACAGAACTTCAGTCGGTGTCTTCTGACGTCAAGGACTTCCTTGATAGTGATAATTAGCTTTCAAATATTCCCCTGGGATCTTGAGATTCAACACTTAACTGTGATGGCTTCTGTACTGCACATGGCAGTTGTTCAGGGCAACTGGAAGTCTACTCCCTGAACAGCCACAACCTACTTTTTGTTTCAATTTGATCAACACAGGGGGTGCCAGCAAAACCTAAGTTACGTATTAGCATAAATATATTGAGATCTGAAAGGGCTGCTATATACAGCACATGTAAATTATTTACATCTAGGCAGCCCAAGTGACTGCAGACATTGTAAGAAGCACAGCTGCTGCTGGTGCTAGAACCTTGAAGCTGTTTCTTAATATGAATATTCATCATTACTCTCTTCGAAGACTGTAGGGGAAAACATAGTCAATAAAAGTATATTCTGTGTTTTGTAATCAGTAAATAACGTAAGCAAAATAGTATGTGGAGGACACAGAGCAGCTGCTCTTTCCAAATGAATGCCTAATTGTGAAATATTTAGACCCTCAGCACTATGATTTCCTTAACAATTCTTTTTCTTGTTAGGGTAGATTGGATGTCCTTGTGCTTTATTTAGATTTTCTTTTTTTCTCCTTCACTCACATGTTATCACAGAGTCTAAAGCAAACAATCATGGGACAAAGGATTCAGATAATGCAACTCCACAATAATGACCTACATTTACACAATGTTTCTTATCCCAGGGCATCCCTTGGCACCATAGTTAGAGCATATGTGGGATTTTCACACAGAAAAGCAAAATATACTTATGGCAAAGGTAATCCATTTGCCACTGACACTTTGGATTGATGGAGATAGCCACAATGTGTGCACCACTGTTTGACTCCTGGCCCTCAGGCAGAAGAGTGGTTTGAGCACTGAGTGCAGCAAAGTGCACTTTGGAACCTCAATGAACTCTATGATATTACACAAGTTAACATCCCAGAGCTTGGGGCTTGTAGTCAAGAACACAAAGCACATATGGAAACAAAATTTCCTTGCTGCACAGAGGCTATTCCGCAATTGTGACTGCCCAGGTAAATTTCTAAATCTGTGTGTAATCTGTGTGTAATCCAGAGTAATTTATCACAGGGATGCCAACCAGAAACAGATATTTGCTTTCATGGCAGCAGCTCACAAAATTTGCTCTATAATGAAAATTCTCATTCTTGGAACTCACTGGGCCATTGAACATTCCAGTGTCTGCATTCACAAATACAGTGTCCACAGATGTAGCACTTTTTAATAGCTTCATTCTTGTTCATTTCATATTGTTGTTCAGATATAGATTTGGTCTGTTGAAATTATACTCCATCCTAAGAAACAAACACAGGCAGTTTTATCTGTGCAACAAGAAAAAAGATAAATTTTACTGTTCCAAATACCTTCTAAAGCCTCTACAGGGATCAAAAGGTGCTATTATTTCCAAAACCACTTTTTATTAAAAAAAATACATTATAGTGTTTAAATATTTTTATAGATCTAAATGTGAGCATCTAAAAAGTCCACCAACAAATTAGAAACATAATATTTCAGAAAAAAAAAATCTACTTATCATTCCCAAAACCAGAAATGTGCTTGTATAACTTCAGGTATTTCAGTGATAAGGAAATTTTATTTGTATTTGTAGAACGGAATGCAATTCCTTTGTATTTGTAGAATAGAATGCATTCTAAAATAAGAAATTCAAAAAGTGTCATATATATGGTGGTAACTGCTGCATGACTCTTCCCAGCTGAAAAGGTTAAATCTGTATAGCAAAAAAATGTTGATGTTCACCAGGAAAAAACTGGACTGAGATGTTGAACATCTAAAAGTCAGCTGATCTCAAAGCACAACCACCTTTTTTTTTTTTTTTTACTGAATTTAATCACCAGCTTTTACTTAAAATGAAACAACAGCTATTGTCCCACAGACTGCATTCTGAAAAACAAAGCTCTTGTATCATTAATATTATTGGGAGCTTTTTTGACAGGGCAAATATCCAGTAAATGATATTTACTGGGCATCACTTAGCCCCACTGATTCACCTCTTGCCATTTTGTTCTCCTAAATCCTATCTACCTATAAAAGTCATGAAAAACCCAATACATTGAAAGCTATGATTTCTCAGTACCTGCTGACAACTAATTAATGTTCTATCAACCTTACTGTACTTTGTACCCAAAGTGTTTGCACAGAATAACGGAGAGACACAGAGTACAAAACAAGACAGAAAGGGGTAGGACAGAAGCTACAAACAAGTCAACTAATTGTTCTTGACCACGTTTTTGTTTTCCCTATACTTACTAAACCCTTCAGGCCAGCTTCCCTACTGTGTGAGTTCCAATACAATTTCCCATTCAATATGTTGAGTGTCACCTTCCGGATCTTCAAAAGTCAATCCCACAACCTCACTGCTCCTCCCATCATGCTGGGAGTGACTTTTTTCCTTCTGGCATTACTCATTGTGCCCCAGACAATGAGTTCTGGCCTGCACTAAGAGTAAAGTCACATTCCCAGCCATCAAGGAACACGAGAACAGAGTGACAAGTTCCATGCACAGCAGGCTCTCCATGCTACCACGGTACAGAGCCAGATGTTCTGCTAAATATTTAACGACCGTGGCATTTCATTTTTATTTATTTAGTAATTTAAAGGAATTATTATTATTATTATAGATAATTTTGAAATTATTAGAGCAGATCAAATGATGTTTTGCTTCGTTTTTTGCTGCTAAATAGTAGCGGCGTAGAACATTTAATGCAGCTTTACAACTGCTGTATCTCAAAATGCAACTGAGGAATTGAAAATTAATAAATAATGGGGTTGTCTTGCCTTGACAAAGAAATATACTGTAGCTCTCCTTTTTCTTTGCTTTAATTTTAAAGAGAATAAATGCTGCAAGGCGTAGATATCATAAGGAAACAGCTGGATGAAAACCAGAAAGACTGCTCAGCCTGAATCTTCTGTAATGAGTTTTAAAGTAGGCCTTTCACATTTTCTATCCTCACAGTTACTATGCCATTTTGGGAGGGGTGAGGGGTGGGAATTAAAATATTTCAAGCATGTTTTCCTGGGGGAATCAATTGAGAAAAGAAGAAATATTTCTTTATAATGTCAATCTTTACACACACAATCCATATCCTTTTGTTTGTTTGTTTTAAACCCTGGTGATAATAGTTTTAGATTTAGTATTTACTTCAAGAGCACGGAATGTTTGTATTTGGACAAGCAAAAACCACTTTCTTTTTTTCCACCTACAACCAAGTAAAGCAATTGCTACATTAGTTTCCTGAATCTTTCCAAAAGAACATTCATGTATGTCTATGCATAACAAATATTGTCAATCACTATGAAAGATATTCTATTGAATGATATGATTTTAACCGTTTTAATTTCATTTACTAACATAAAGCAAATATTTAATTATAACAAGTGGCTAATCTGTTCACACTATTTTGTCTTAAGATTGTGTTTGGTTTTAGAGTTGTCATTTTCTGAGAAACAGTTTTTAGCTACCTGTTCTTTATCAGTAACTCTCCTATTATCTTCTTTCTCTTTAATCTCTCATGCTTGCTGTTCTTTTTTCCTCGCTTTATTTTCACTTTGCCCATTCACTTTTCCTTCTCCACAAAGCTAGTTTTCTAATCTCTCCTATAGAAACTTTCTCTGTAGTATTTACAAGCCCTCATTTTCAGACAGATGTTCTAAGCATATGCTGAGGTGCCCTATGATTCAGGGCTTTACAGATGTTCCAGAATTAAAATTCTCTTAACACTCCTTTGGCACAGTTTATTGTAGACCCACAGAAGCTGAGAAGTTCTGACCTCCAAAATATGAAGGATCTCTACAAAGGCAGAGCTGGAGTTTAACTAAGCTTTTGTTATTTTGCCTTCAGTTTAAATAGACAATAAATACAGAAAAGAAAAAAGCTTTCTGCTACAACACAACTAATGAGAGAATCTGCCTTAAAAGTATATGAAATGCAGAGTGAAAATGCATGTGAGTATGTCCAAGAAATCACTGGATCATGGAAATGTTAGGATTGGAAGGGACCTGTGGAAATCATTCAGTCCAACCCCTCTGCCAGGGCAGGGTCACCTGGAGCAGGTGACACAGGAGCGTGTCCAGGTGGGGTCTGGATGTCTCCAGGGAGGGAGGGAGGCTCCACAGCCTCGCTGGGCAGCTGTGCCAGTGCTCTGCCACCCTCAATATCAAATTCTTCTTTGTGCTGAGGTTTTAAAGGTTTAAAAACTTCTCATGTTTTAGTTTATGCCCTTGTCCTGTCACTGGCCATGAGCGAAAAGACCCTGGCACCTGCCTTTGAGCTATTTCTATGAAGTAATGAGATCCTCTCCGTCATGTCTTCTCCAGACTAAAAAGGTCCAACTCCTGGGCTGCTCAGAACTAGATTTTCACCAGTTAGAAGAATCTTGACCAAAAAAATTTCAGCTTTAACTGCTTACAGTCCATTATGCACTGAGGTAAAAAAAATCCCTTGAAATAGAACTTTAGGCTCACTGGAGAGAAAAACATTTATTTTTAAGCTAAATAGAGCCTCAAGTACAATCAAAGTTAAATTTTAGAAAGAATAATGTTTAGAAAAATATTTCTGAACAAAGTGAAATTGCGACCCCATTTTTTAATAAAAAAGTTCTATGTTCATAGCCAATTACAGATGCCAATTTAGCAGAGTCATTCAAGATGCAAGTTGTTTCATTAAGATAATAAAAAAGGAAGACAATGATGTAAGACTGTTTAAAATACAGGTTGGCTGATTCTCTCTGCAATTAATGAATGAACTAATTAAACTTGACAAAAACTAAAATGGTAGACAGCTCATCCAAGAAGCAGTCTCAATTCAGCAGATGACTGTAACCCAAAGAGCAGCTGAGGTTATCTGAAATCCAACTGGACAAAAGAAAGCATTTATGCCACTGGGGTTGGGACTTGCACATTTCTGCTTTAATTACAATCACAAACAAGCTCATTTCAGTGAGTTAAGCACAACTTCAAGTGGAAGAGTTGGGGAGCCAAAGTACCTTGGGAACAGAAACCCATCAAACTTGCAGCGTCCATTACTTGTTCCTGTGCAGATTTTTCTCACACACAAATTAAGTTCCATGGAAGATACTCACCATGGAATTACTGAGTTCTTGCTGCTAGATGTTACACATCTAAGATTAAAATATTTGTGCAGCAGCTGTGGTCTGAGCTTTTCTCCAAGTTTGCTGGGTCTGGGCTTGACAGTTTAGATTAACTCTTTCTTTAAACATCCATTAAAAAAAAAAAATTTAGGTGCTAATTTCTTTGCCCAGTCAGCAGCTAAGTATCAACCTGAAAGGAAACATGAAAAAACTGTGCTACACAGTGAGAGGGAATGCCTCAAGAGTTTCCAAATATAATTGTGTTTGCAGGTTTGTCTCGGTTTTTGGTATTGTTTTTCAATATTGCTTTTCTCTGGCCAAGTTGTTTCAGAACAAACTTCATTAATTTTGCACTAAGAAATTCCTCACAAACATGTTTATCTTTAATTACAGTAATTTCTTGCTCAGACTGATGCTTTCTCTAAGTGGCAAATTCTTACTTTGAGTGACAGGTGATTTTGAGTAATTTGATTGTTTGCAACAGTCTTCTCACATTCCCTTCACAGCTTTGTTTTCCCATTTGTCTCATCTCATACCTATCTACAAAAGGAAACAGAAAGTAGATTAAGTATTTCAAGTTTGACTTTTTTTTCATTTTCATAAAAATTATTGCTTATGAATATTGTGGATCTGGGGAGCTACACTTCAAAACTTCACACAAATGCTTTTGAGAAAGACACCACCACACCCCCCTGTGAGATTTCAGACTATTACATCTATGATAGCAAGGTAAGTAAATAACATTCCTCCTAATACTTGAGAAGTGTCACAAAAACCAGGTGTGCACAGGGTTGAACAGTCAATTGGTGTGCAACAGTGACACTCTAATTAAGCCAATTTCAATCAGAGTCAAAATGGCAGCATCATCCAAAAAGCAGCAGGCTGATGACAGGTATTGATGGCTGACAGGTATTGATGACAGGTATTTATCATCTCACTGAGGGTAAAGATGCTCATGGTTGTCAGCATTCTGTGATTCCCTGCTGGATGGAACAGGATGCCCAGGAAGGGATGCTCCACAGGGGACACCCGTCCCAATCTTTCCTGCTGGCCACTAGAGACTTCCTTTCTCTATCTGCCTGTTTTTCCCTAAGGCAATATGGACACACTTGTAGGTCATCAGCTATGTGTCCCTGGAATAAAAAAGGGTTTGTGCATGTCCAGCTGCCTCAGCTTTGTTTTCTCTAGTTTGTTATACCAGTCCCTAAAACACCTTCTTTGTTTATTCCTCATCTGCTACTTAGGAGCCATTGTCTGCTTCATGTTTTCTGCAGAATAGTCTGAAAAAAACATACTCTAGTACTAATTTGTGCTAAGAGGTCACACTCAGGTGGGTAAATTCACATTTCCTCTAGTTCCAAACCCAAGAAGAAATGGTGGCAATGAAGTCAGAAGACACAGTAGCAACAAGTGCTGCCCTAATGCTATTAGACAACGTAAAAACAAGCCACATTATTTTAGTATTTGTATAATCAGAATGATGATTTCACGTGGAAGCAAATTTATTGATTTTTATAGAATTTGCCCTCTGTGGAATCTTTTAAAATATGGAATTTTGATCCTTTTTGTGGCAATGACCTTTTGGGGTGAGTGTCTTGGTTGATGTTTCCTATAAACCCCAGAATGTCATCATCGCAATGGGTTCTTTTTTCCTTTTTCCCCTAGGTTACTCTTAAATTTATCACCTCCAACTATAACATTTAGGTCCAAAAGATAATGGTAATAAAGACAACCGAGCATGGGGGGTTTGCTCAGCTGTTTATGTTGTTCCTTTTTTCAAACTAAGTGGAAGAGGGGGAAGATAAAAGGAAGAAAAATCAGTTATTCTTTCTCTCTTGTGAATGCAGCCATGGGGAACTGTGCTCCACAGGTCGTGAGACTTAAATTACAAAGGCTCAAGGCTGGTTTCAGTCACCTCACATCAGAGCACATGTCTGCACTTTTAAATTTATATTCTCCCCTCAGTTTACAGAAGGCTGCCTGAGATCAACAGCACCTTTTGATCTCCCTGAAAGTCACTTGTCTCTAGGTAGGGACACCACATTTATAGGTGCATCTCTGCTCTTCTCCAGCATCCTGCTGCTTCAGTCTTTCAGTTGTTTCCAATCCATCTTTTAGAGATACATACAAACATGCTCTTCCTAGCCAGCTCAGCAAGCTGTCCTACCTGGAAAGCACAGAATGTGCCTCTGAAATGGCTTTTTAACAAGTTTCACAAGGATGCAGAATTACCTAAAACGATGCTGTAGATGGTCAGATGGAGCTGCCCACAACAGGCACCTGGAGCTGACATGCAACTGCCTCCAGCTAGGGAAAGCAAATTTGAGAATAAAGCATCTCTTGGAGAGCAATTGCCCGTGTGTGTTCCCACTGTGAGAGATTCACATTTGTGAAAAGCAAAATCTTGGCAGGCAACCCCTTGATGTGCAGAAATTTGCAAATCATTTCAGCCTAAGCAATTTTCCCATCCTTACCAGAGAGCACTAAAGCTGCAATTGTACCCTCATAATCATAGCTACTGAATTCTAAGCAAAATGGAATTTCAGCACAGAGTCAACACTGCTAAATCTTAAAATGCTTAAGAGAAATGGCATTTAATTAAAATATCCAGATCTTTTGTAGCTAATGCATCAATCTTTGTATACTAGAAACTTAAACCCAGGATTAAGGGAAGTTTTAAACAGGGATTGAACAACATGAAGGTCTGGCATTATTCTGATGAGATTGTAAAACATAGCTGTGCACCTCCACCCTGCCCCTCTCCAAAATCTGAGATTAGAATAAGTGATACTACATACCCTTCACTTCCATGTCTCTCTTTAGATATCTCACTGGTTAAGAAGCAAAAGCTTACCCAGGAATAAAGGTAACAAGAGGGTTTAATGTCAATATTTCCTAATGGTAAGCTCAATCATTCAGCACATTTCTAGCATTCACCAGAAACATCTGGTCTCACAAATAGTGAAAAGTGAATGAGTTGGATCGTGAGTTTACCCCAGCATGGTAAAGCCTCTGATCTAATCATGACACTAAGATCAAAACGAGGGGAAAAAAATCACAGCAGAAAAACATAAAATAGAGCATGTTGTGAGAGAGTCTGAAATGGCTTAGTGAGCTAAGAGAATTGCTGATTTATTAGGTAAAATTTCCTTGCCTCAGACAGCACAAGTTACTCTCAACCTCTTTCTAGGATTTCAAAACAGGTAGAGAAAGAGCAGGGTATGATTTCCACCCATTCCTGCACTTACATGACTGAGGTGGAAATTTACCTATTTTCAAATTAATCCCAAAGCACCAATAGAAAGCACTGCTCTCTTGAGGTGTTCACTTTCTCCAGAATGACAATTAGAATAGTTTTAGATTAATTTTATAGTATTAAGCTTGTCAGGTGAGCAACACAACCACATATTTCAAGTATGAAGAAGAGTCAAATCGAATGGAAACTGATTACTCAAAATCTGAATGGAGTTTCAAGCTTTTTGCATGAGATGATCAGGTGCACAGAGGGCCCACAGACCTCTATATGTCTCCAAAAGGCAAAAAAAAAAATCTATCCAGTATGTTAACACAGTTAAATAGTTCTTTTTTCATCTTAGATTTCTGGGGTCTTGAACTCTTTTATAAGAAATGTTTCTCCTACCCACTCTCTATTTCTAATGGTTTTCCTACAAAGTGCTACCCACCATCTCCTATTTTTTTTTCTTATTATTTAAGTGTTTTCCAAATTTTTAGTCAACAGTAACATTATGAAAGATAAGCAACTAATGATCAATTTTTAAAAGATTACAGGGCTTAAGCCTTAGAGACAGGACACAATAGCATGCAGTACATAATTTTATCTGTGAGACATCCATTTTCTATCATTAAACTACACTATATAAAAGGAAAAAAGTACAGTACTGTAAGCACAGTTATTTCAGCAAACAAAACACTCAAGGGTTTTTAAGGTGGAAAAAAAATTGCAAAATCATATGCCATAAGGCTCTAACCATGCAAGAAAAATAAAGCCAAAATCTTGTAGAATATTGTTTTAGTTAAGGAGTGGTAGTTGTAGGATGTCTGAATGCATACAGGCACCAGCTTCCTAATGATTAGCACAGTTTCATTGACAGGCTCGGCTGCAGAATCACAAAGCAAACATAAATTGCAGCAAATTAGCAGAAGATTTTTTTTTTTTTCCCTTTCAAGAAAAAAATTTAATAGTTGTTTTGCCTGAGGAGCTGATTTCAATGGCATCTCAGCAGACGAGGCTGCGCGGCCAGGAACCACGGGAGTGTACAGTAAATTTAATAATGGCCCTATGCCACAGCATGGTTTATGCAGCTACACAGCAGATCCCCAGCCAGGCACAGGCTCTGCACACTCAGCACAGGAAACTGAGCATTTCAGAGCCACGAGGGCCTGGGTCTCATTAGAGATAGGCAGAGATAGAACTTGTGGCTGTCTACAAAGATAGCTCCATCTTGCTCCCAATGAATTTAACACAGTTTTACAAAAAAAATTCCATCACGGTGGAATTTAGCCCCTAAACAAAGTTACTGAAGGATGCCAAAAGGAAAAGGAGATTTGGAAATAGTTGAAAAAAGATAAAAATGAAGAAAATGTAATATCTGGGGGATTTTTTACTACATCCGATTGATCACTGAATTCATCTCTCCCAATTTAAACACACAAAATGGAATATCAACTTCATGTTGCAAAGATGTGAATAAAAAAATATAAATAAATAAACAAACAAATATATATATATCTCCATGCCAGGAATATTGATATCAGAGCGTGCCATTTGAGTTACAATTGGCAATAATTGCCAGTCTCCATTCCGGAACATTTTAATTTACTCATGGCAAACTGACACTCAGATAGGTAGAAAAAATTATTTCCTCCTTTTAAAATCAGCAAAGAAATTGCTTCCAATCTGATCTTTACAATTTACCCAGCATAAACACAGGGCAAATATCAGCACTGAAAGGAAAGGGTTTTCAGAGGTGATGCTTAATCATGATAGCCACAATATCATTGCTTGCTTGTTTTGCTGTCTGCAGAATTGATCAATATGTTCTCATAAATAAATTCATTGATCTCTCTCTCAAACATTAATATGAACAGACATCATGCTACAGTAACATATCCATTTGGGATCCTCTAAAACCTTCTTGGAAAAAGTGCACACAAAAATAGACATTTTTTGTTAATGTTATTATTGTTATTATCACCATTTTCCCTAATGAACTCTGACCTCAAATATCTTTATATACTTGATGATTTTCCTCTCCAAGAGGTATGAATTATTGCTGCTAGTTGGGAGTGGATAAAAGTGTTCTGTTATGATTGTTATGTTAATACTTACATATCCTCTACAGGTCTGACACATTTTCCTTTAAAAGTTACACTCTTCAATCTGCTGGATATCACTTTCTGTATCCAACACCACGATAAAGTGGATGAAGAGTTTATTTATTTCTGTCCCACTCATGTCCTACAGGAATGAGTCCCAAACTCATCCTGCCTATGCAGGCAGAAGAGCCATTGTGAGTGGTGAGCAGGAGAGTCCCAGTAATGACCCCAGTTAACAAAGTTCAGAGCCAGAAAAAAACTTTAAATCTCCTTTTTGAGTCCACACTGTCCTCGAATGATTTTGCTGTCCTGGGGGCCAGGGGCAGAGGGGACATTTCCTGTTCTGACAGTGCTATTGCATTCTATCTTCTTAAGGTAATTACTCTGGCTTTCTTGAGATATACTGGATTTTGACTTAAGGCTTTTTTATGCCACTCCAAGAGGAAAAAATAATAAAGGCTTTAAAGTGCTTGAAAACAGCCTCAAGTCCAGTCATAAATAACTACAGAATTACAACCTAAATGTTTACTAAGATGAGGGAAGAGATAAATCACATTATATCTACATGGAATAAATATACTAATAAATAGAAATTTTGGAACACAGATGGCAGAAGGAATAAATGTCATTGCAAATCTTCAAATCTTTTCCTTTTAAAAGCTGATTTAAAGGGAACATAAATGATGACACAATCATATTTTAAGGACAAGTGTAGGTTAAATAATTTACATATATTAAATAGCTAAGCCTTGGCAAAAAAAAAAAAAAAAAAGAAAAAAAAAGAGGCAGCCTGGACAGGACCATTTATTCTTCATGATCATTAGGCATTTTTGTTGCTCTCTGTGGCAGAGTGGTATATGGAGCCTAATTATTATTTTATGTTACTTTCTTCAAAAGTTGAAACACAAATATATAAAACTTAGAGAGATTTAGGATTTTAGGAGAGGATTTAGGCTACTAAAAGCACAGGCAATATGCAGTGGCTTCTGCAAGCACACTGGAGTGGATTAGCATGGCTCTCCCTCGTGCCTTGGCAGCACAGAGCCAGGATCCAGGATACAATCACGGGATCGCTGCCACCCGCCAGCTCCAGGAACCAAACCACGCGCTCCCACGGAATAATAAAGAATGCCAGGATTAAAAAGCAGATGAAGCTTAAATCCTAAAGGTCTTCAGGGACCTCTGGGCTGTGTATTACTCCTTTCATCAGTCTGGCTTGCCCACAGAGATGAAGGCTCTTGCCAGCCAAACAAGTCAATCTAAGGAAATGCCTGAATTTTCACACAACCCAACGCAGTGTGCAACTCGTATTAAACCTCACTTTGCATTTAGAGCTTTCTCATCCTGAAGCAGGAAAAAGGAAAGAGACAAATTGTTCACACTGTCAACAACCCCAGAAACTCAGATAAGAATTTCACATTAAGAAGACATCTTAAATCAGAAGTCAGAAATAAAATTTTCCAAAATGTTGTTATTGGGACATGGCTATTGGGCCCCTCCCTTTTTGTTCCAAAAAAACCCACCCCCAAACAAAACAAAACCAAAAAAACAGCTATATTCTAATGGAGTAATGAGAAAAGTATTTATTAAGAATCACTTAATGGCAGGAAGGAATAATTTTAATTATCTCTGAGTATATTAATCTAGAAGTTTTTGTCTTCATATAAGATCACTTTTATAATTCTGTATATGTTCACATTTTTACTCCCATAAACATACGTATTAGATTTAACTTCAGAATATTCAGATGAGGGAATAGTATTTACCAATGTATAAGTGCTTCTCAGTACTCTATATTTCAGTTTAAATAAACCTAAACATGAACAAGGGCTTGTGTAGAGTTATCTTATGGAGTTCCTTCCCCACACTTTCTATTATTCTTAAAATTTGGAAGGCTTTACATCCTTAATACTCAAGAGCACTTAGAACTTTGCTTCAAACTACCCAGAATTGCCCAAAATTTATCACTTAAGGCTGTACAACTGCCAATACTATAAGCCAGGCTATGACTCCCTACAGCCTTCCACATTCCTGCTCGTTTCCTGCTTAGGCATTCCAGATTTAAAAGCTGTTTAACACACAACTCCACCAATATTTACACATCAGTAAATTAGTATGGCACAAACTGAGCAATATTAACCTCTGTTCCCAGCACCCCCTCTCAATACTAATTACTTCTGGCATACCAAGCTGAACATGTAGCTCCCCAAGATCTTGGCTTAGGATGCAGAGCTGGCCTAAGAAGTTTATAAGTCTGAAATTTGCTCCAAACTGGTCCCCACCAAAGCCACCATAGTTGTGCTCAGGGTGGGGCTGAATTACACAATGTGATTTAAAAATATCTTTGGCATCCCGTGTCCACCAACACTCTCATTCTGGAAGGTACATGGGACAAAAAGTTTATAAAGACTGAAAAAAAAAGAAAATAAAAAAAAAGAGAAAAATTCCTAATCTTACAGATCTTCTATGTAGGGTTACATTATAATAGCGTTAGGGGAATTTAATGTTTCTACTCAAGATGATGCTCCTGCTCTAAATGTAAAGACCCTTCGATTTTGACTTTCAAAACGGACATTGTCCAAACTACTTAAATTCAATAATATTTTTTACAATACAACCTTAACCTTGACTTTATTCTTCCTAGAAAACTGGGCTGAGAAACAAGTTGAAGCAATTCCTTAGACAGCTTATTTACCTTCTCATCAACTAGTTAAAAAAAATTATGCAGTGCAGAAACAGTAAAAATAAATATATTTTCTACATGTCTGAAACTTCAATACACTGAATTTTATTGTAGGTTTATGAATCAGCTTTTCCCTGTTGTCTGGTATACAGTATCATACATAGGAAAAGGTTAATCTTCAGAGAAAATATCATCTCTTGGCCCTGTGCATTTGTTGGAGTCACACAAGCGTTCTTTGAAGTTGCTTGTCATCCCAGTAAAGCTGCTTTGAGTAGCTCAAATTAAATATCACTAGTATTACAGGTTGGTAGCAAGTAGAGGCAAAAAAGAGAAAAGCTTTGGGGTAGAATTTCAGGGGGAAATAGGATTATGTTTGCTCTGTAACATGTCCCCCAAATTATGATTTTAAAAACTGTTCAGTTGTACAGAAATTCAATCTACTCAGTTCTGAAAATATCTGAACTTTGTCTGACATGCCACTATTGGTCCAGCAAATTTGGAAACATTTTTCATTTATTCCTGGTAGTGCTTTCAATTACAGAGATACTATCAGTTTGAATATTTCCTCCTATGAAGACTTTCCCCCAGGGTTTACAAAAGGAAACCTATTAAAATGTGTCTCCATCCTTTTAGCAGGAAAAAAAGACAAGACTGAATGAAACAGGAAAGATTGGATCTCAGCACTAGGTCAAAATGTAGCCAAGGAGCCACACTTGCTGCTGGATCAGAGGAAAATTCATGACCACAATCAACCTAAGGCCAAGCTAAAATGTTTTGGTGAACCAGAAGATGGAATAAAAAGGAAAAATAAAAAAAGGAGAGAAGAAACAATTTCAAGTAATTTCAAAATTTCTGGGTTTAGTTTCAAGACTTGAAAGAGAGGGAAAATGCCATGACCCTCTATATGACTTTGGATTTCTACATATCAGAACCAAGTCAGTGATTTGAGACTCAAATGGTAACTGAATTTCAGTTTGCTGCTAGAAAGCATCTGTCCTGTCTAAATATCAGACCATTGACCTGATTAGAAGTTTTCTTAAGATTCACAGTATTTAAAAGGGAGAGAATTCTAAAACATCAAAACATTCTGTAGTGATGACTCCCTTATGTGGTAAAGCAGACTGCGAGTTTGAGATGATTTGCAAATGGTATCTGTAAATATTAATGCACTTTGACATTGAATATTGCATATCATACATTTTAAGTGTCTTTAAGTGTGTGGATGTTTACAGAGAAATGATGTGCCTCTGAATATGTCTGTTTTCAATTCAAAGTGTGGCTTCATTAAAGGAGAGTGATAACATAAAGCTCAGCAGCATGATCATTCCTCGAGAATTACCACCAAATTGACATGCATCCTTAACACAAACTTTTAATTGAGTTTGTGGGCACCAAACAGCTTCACAAGCTTTAGCTGTTCTTCATCCTCTTTTCTACAGTTCCAACTTTCCAGTACCCAGCCTGGGTATTGACTGCTCTTAATACAGAGTGGTTTTCCCCAGGCTGGGACTTCATTTTGCAGTTGCCTTCATCAAGCAACCGGACACTAAAAACCTTGTAAGATTCCTTCAGTCCTAGGAGCATTGCTTCCATCAGTATTTTTTTTCATACTGTTATTACTGACTCTGTTACCTTCTCTCATAATATCCTAGAATACCTACTCAGAAAATGGCTACGAAGAATTCCAGACACAGCATCAGGACACAAGATTTACAAGCCCCAGTTAAAAGAAAATATTGAAGGATCTTAAACATTGCAGGTGACATTGAGAGAATAATCTGTACACCTTTACAGATGTATATGTTAAGAGAAATGTGGATATTTAATTTAGATTAACTGCTGCTCAAGTGGAGTGGCAGGCCTAAAGAGGGCAAAACAGGTGCAGTGTCCATTCTGCAAGCATGGGAACAAAATCACGAAAGGTGTAAAAATGTCTGTGCAATGCATCCTTCTCTGTGCCTTTAATTTGGACTCTGAAACACCTCCATTTACCTAGATCAGATTCAGGGCATTTTCTTTATTCTGCTTTTAACAGAAAGGCTTTCTTTGCCTTAATCTTCTGCAGGATCTGCCAAAAATGAGCACCCAGAAGACTGTGTCAAGAGACTGACAAAATCTCGTTTCGCAGTGAGCACAGGAATGCCTCATGTGTGGAGTTACTTTGAATGTAACCCACCTATGCAGCTGTCAAGCCAGAGCACATGCTGAGGAAGAACAGGTTGCCTTAGCAACCCCAGTCCTGTTGTAGACACTTCAGAAAAACTGAATAATTTTATCTTTCTGAAGCACCATTGTGCCATTGTGCTTAAATTCCTTACACATTAAATAGACATACATTACCAAACTCTCCGTACACACTTTGAGCTATTTTCATGCTATGGCTTATAGAAGACTCTGCTTGGGAAAGGTTTTCATCTTCTTTCTTACCATCTGTGACCCTTGCAGCTGCCATCTATTAAAAAAAGGTAGCACTTAGTCATTGCCTTTTTTGGGGGGGTGGGGGGTTTCTTGGAGATGGCTGACTGACATCATTACAGAGTTAAAGCTTCTCTTCCAGCTGTGCTGGGTATAATGATTAATCTAGCTCAGAAAACAACCAGGTACACAAAATTGATTTTAATACATGATATTGTTAGGATGTTCAGAGAAATCTGTGAGAAGTAATAATGACTGCACTCAACCAGTATGCTTATTATTGTGAATAGCTTTTGGCTACACAAATTTCAGGTCTGAACTGTACATAATATGCCATTAAATTGTAATAATTGAAAGTTCTAGAGAAAGGAATCTAATGATACCCAACAGAACAATTTTAGTTCCATGAGAATATATTTAATTAACCCTTAATCATTTTCACCTTTATGACACTGGAAACACTTCTAGGATTTGATTTACAAAATTATTATGCCATTAATAAGAGAAAGATATTATTGACATACCAAAATCCAATTTAATTACTCCCTTGATTCCTCCAGAGGCAGAGAGAAGATTGCAATTTTCTGACACTATATTCCATTTTTAATATTGTGAAATAAAAATATATCTCCGAGTAGGCCAGAAATGTTGCGTAATTGCTTCTGTCTGAGCTACAAGTACAACTATACCAATGTATTTTGGCTACCTTGAAAGTTCTTTTTTGGCTTTTTCTGCATCAAGTATCTCACTTAACATGTTAATTGCTACTCTTTGCTAGAAATATTCTTGCATAAAAGAGTTTCTACAGTGACTACCAAACAACTTGCTATTATGTTCATTTTTTAAAGGTATAGCTTGCAACAGTTTTAATGAAAAATCCTGAACTATTTTAGGAATGGATGGCTCATCTAACTGACCGCTCCAGAACTTGAATGTAAACAAGAAAAAAATCCTTAAACTTGTTTTCAAACTGTCAAGAAAGGCATGCCTGTTCACTTACATAACTAATAGACTGACATATCTTAGCAAAAAGCTAAAATTTACATACTTCCAAATTTACATACTGCAAGACCCACATAAAAGAGTGGAGGAAAAAACCCAACAGAGCTGGGACAATAATGGCTTGAAAAAATATTGTCATCTATGCATCAGGCTCTATAGTTCTTCATGAAACACCATGTGCTGCCAGATAATATCATAGGGGCCTAACAGTTCAAGGCAAAATCTATTCTGATTAGGTTTCTAATAAAAACAACAAAAAATAAATAATCTTGGTTGACAGCCACAGGCAGCACTTTTCTTGCACTTTTTACAGCTTTTCTAATTCTCCTAAACACTTCAACCTCTCTGCATTTTCAAGATGTGTAAAGTCCTACTTCCCTTGAATTTTATACAAATTAGGCCACTGATATTTGTCAGTGGAAATTCCAGATGTTCATTGTAGTGAGATACCAGAAAAGATAAGCTGAGCAAATTGAGATTTCTTCAATTAGTTCATTCATTAGTTCATCTTGCCCTGCACTGTAATTTTGTGCACAGCTATATTTATTTCTCATGTGTAAAGTGTGTCTCAGTGGCAAAATAATCATATGAAGCATTTAGACTGGTATGTTATCAGGGACAAATCTTTTCCATTCTCAGCTACTGCAGATGAAAATCAAATGTGTTTTAAAGTACACTTGAGGAATTTCCTATCCCCTTTCTTAATAGCAGGTTATGTGTTTATTGGTAGCTAGGAACTACAAAGTCTTAGCCAGGAATATGTAATATTATTTTGGAAAGTACTACTGAGAGTGGACATTATGGTTAGTTCAGCTTTTGGCCACTGCATTAATTAAGCTTCTTTATTTTGTACGTATCCTGCTCACAAAAGTAGCATTAAGATAGATCTTACATTCTAGGCACTATCCATAACAGTTAAATCTATTAATAAATGAGAAGGAAATCTATGCAGCAAAATTATTTAAATCCATCCTTTGTGTCATAGTAGAGTGATAATACAAAGTGAGTATCACTCTAGTTTGCAATCCAGGAGAAGGAAGACATTGTGAGAGGCAAAGGACTACCAAATTCTCAACAAGAGTTCGGAAGATTGAAAAAACTCAGTGGCAAATACAAGAGAAAATAATAAATACTCTCTTTTTTATACACTATAAATGCAGTGTGTGATTTTTTTCAAATGTGTGTGCACACATTGAAAACATTAAACAGTGCAAGCCTCAGGATGTCCACATATGCTTGTGAGAAACACTGAATTATCTGCCTTGCATCTGGGCTATTACATACTCACTAATTACACGTTCCCAAAGCTCCTGTCTCATTTAGTGTAAGAATGTTCTTGTTTTGATCAGAGCTCTCCAGTGAAGGTGGCTGGTGTTTATAAGGCCACTCATTTAATGTTGAATGCTGACCCAATATTTAGAAGATTTGTGGTTCAAATTGTACCTCAGTATTACTTAATACACTCTCCAAACACTACAGTGAAGAGAAAATTCAATTATTTCTCAAATCTTTTTCATGGCAAATACTCTAACATTGAAATATCTCATAAACTTTAACTAAAGTATTTTTACAATGTCTTGTTTCTAATATCCTCAGCAACAGTCAGAAATATTCCACCATTCAATGAGTTCAGTGTGAAATAATTAGGATTTGTTTTTCTGGAAACAGACATGTTTCAGCCCCCAGTGCAGAAAAGGGATTACGAAAGCCAACACACTTGGAGTTTAATCTGGCAAAGACAGGTAAAGTCTTAGCTGAAAGGTATATCTGTAACAAAAACAAATATTAAAAAAATCAATTATGTTTTTTGCGAAGCCGTGTTTATAATACTGATGGAGTTCTCCATTTAAATTAGGGGTTTTGCTTTTTTCTTGAGAAAGAATTAAAAAAAAAAGAAAAGAACCTTTTAAAAGGAGTTTTATACTTACAGTGGCTGAGAATGTTGAATTCCTAGCCAGGAGAGACAGCATGGTTATGCACTAACCCTTCAGAACTGGATTCTAGTGCAAGTATTGACACAGTGTTAGTTATCACGAGTACAACACCAATACATTATTCCTTTAAGGTAACTGACAGTGTTGAAGCTGCCCTGTAATTTGGCACAGAACACTTCTGTACTAATGCAATATGACAATGTTATTATGTCTGCTATTTCCCATGCCATAATAGCAGCATTTGTTTCCACCAACATGCCATTACCTTCACTAACATGGCTGTACTTAAATGCTGCCCGAGCTTTTTTGCTAGCAAACTTAAAGAAAGCAGATAATCTCTTATAGATTTGTTTTGCTGTGCCAGAGTAATTTTCAACCTATTCTTATTAAAAATTAAAAAAAAGAAAAAAGATGACTTCCCAGGGGATACCTTTCACTACATAACCTGCTGTTAGATATGGTTAGTATGTTCATGATGAATTTTCTCATTGGAAATGCTTCCATTTGCAAGAGCCATTAACCATCCTTTTAGTACAGTCTCTTTATAGGAAATTACCATTTGTAGGAAAAATCCCTACTGCAAGCTTTACATTAATCAGTGTAACACTTCTGTCTATCACATCTAAAGAGCACTGGTGCCCCGAATCTCTAAGTGTCATGTCACATCAAAAGAAAAGAAAAGATTAACTGGATAGCATCTTGTGGTCTAAACTTGTCCTGCCGTGTTTATCTTCCAGCAGACAGGACACTGCAGCACACTGGAAGTTCCCACCTCTGCCACCATGAAGGCTTAGGGTCTACAGGCACTTCATACTCACTGGACTACTGAGAATTGCAACTTTTTTACTTGCTGTTCCTGACTACACTTTTAAAACTATAACCTTATATTTAGCTGACCCAGTTCTTTTTCCATAGGGGTGCATTCCCTAAATTTCTCCTTCTTCTCTAGCAGGCACACAGAGGACACTCTTGGACTAGGAAAGAAAACAATCTGCCTCACATGGTGTTTATTATGGGAGAACTTTAAAAAAAAAAATCTTCATTTTAATTTCCACATATTCACCTCCAATAATACACTGAACAGCACAGGAGTAATAATTAGCTGTTATCACAAAAATTAAAGGAATATCTTGCACAGTGGAATGCATTATAACATTCTTCAAGAAGCCATTTCTTTCATTACTTCCGCCACACTTTCTGTTTTGGAAATTTAAGACGAGAATGATAGACGTGAAACATTTGCACTGTAAAGCCCAGGAATGATGCATGCCAGGTCTTCATGCTCTGGGGTTACTATGGGAAATTCATTGAAAGCATCAGCTCAAATGCAGCAAGGTAATTTGTGCCCATTTATGCAAACTGCAGATGATACAAAGCTGGGAGTATCAATCAGATGCATGTGCTGCCATTCAGGGGGATGCTGACAGAAGCTGGAGAAGTGCACTGACAAGAACCTCCTAAAAACCACCAAATCCTGCACCTGGGGAGGAATAAACCCTCACATCAGGATGAGATAGGGCCTGACCAGCTGGAAAGCAGCTTGGCAGTGAGGGATCTGGGCATCCTGATGGCCAGCAAGTTGTAGGTGGGTCAGCAATGTTCTCTTAGGGCAAAAAAAGACTGACACTGGCTGTTGGTGGTAAAATGTTGCAGAAAGGTTGAGAGATGTGGTTCTTCCACTCTACTCAGCACTGCTGAGATACAAATGGAGCACTGCCCCCAAGTGCTGGCTCCCCAGTGCAAGAACAACGTGAGAACACAGGAACGAACCTGTGCTTACCCAGCAAAGGGCCACAAAGGCCAACAAGGGCTCTCTCCTATGAAGAGGGGGTGAGGAAGCAGGGGCTGCTCAGCCAGGAGAAGAGAAGGATCAGTGGGGATCCATCAATGTTTTGAAATACCTGATGTATGTGAGGTAAAGAAGACAGATTTTTCTTAGTGGTGCCCAGCGACAGAACAAGAGGCAATAGGCAAAACCAGAAATATATGGAATATCATTTAAACTTCAGGAAAAGATTTGTGCTGTGAAGGTGAGTGAGCACTGTGACAGGTTTCCCAGAGTAGTTATGGAGCCTTCATCTTTGTAGAGGATGACCCAGACAACCTGTGCAATCTGACTCTGCTCTGAACAGAGGGGTTGGACAGGTCCTCCCTCATCTTAGCAACTTCATCACTGAAATTTCTGCTTAGATATGTCCCCTAAGAACTCATGGAACAAAACAGAGGTGAGGTGTGATGGTTAAATCCTGGCTGAGAGTAAAACACCCACCCATCTGAACACCCACTCCCTCTTCTCTGTTGTTTTGTTCCCTCCTTCTTCATCTGTCCAGCATTTTGGCAAGAGTGGCACACTTTCTAACTGTGTTTCCATAGCAAAACCATCACCTTGGTTAAGGGACTAAGTACTTCTAACTGTTTCTTTTATTACCACTGACACTTATTTTTAAGTGGTCAATTGTTGGGGTTTGAGAATTAAAAAAAAAAAAATCTCTGTCCATGAGATTTTTATGCCTTAAGCATTCCATTTTATATAAAACAGTACATGTAAAGTGAGCCAAGGGCTTGCCTGAGTAGCAACACTGGGTTAAATTTGAGCTTCTGTCAACCAATGTGGCTCCACGCACAATCTGCAATGGGAACAAGCTCAGGAAGGTGCCCACATCCTTCCTGAAGGGGAGGCATTCTCAGCAACAAGCAGGTGCTGCTCCAGACCTGTCGCTGGAAGGTTTCCTCACACGAAGGGAATTGGTTTTATTTCAGAACCAGGGAGTTTAGTCTGTGGCATGCAGCCTATGCCACTTTTCAAAAGCTGTAGTAGCATTGCATCATTTCCCTTCCCATTATGCTCTTCCCAAACACAGCAGAGAGCAGGAGCATGCAAATGACACAGACAACATCATTTTTCCTCCTTTCTGGCACATTTACTGTTATGAAAATTCTCTCTTGTTGGATGGGCTTTGCAGATTTTTTGGTATCTGAACCAATCTAAGGAGCCAAAATAAAGCAGAAACCAAATGTATTATATTTGCTGGACCCTGCATTCAATTACAAAACATTCATATCGAGGATAAATTTATATTTCATGCTTGTGATTAAAAAAAAAAGTTAAAAGGATTTTCCTGGGAATAAAGTAAGTATTTTTAGCTACCAGCTTCTAAAAGGACTCCTTTACCATCATCACACATGGCATGTTGTGAATTATCTCAACTGTGTGTAATGTAGTCCATGATGTTATTATATAAATGGTCATTCACAGGTAAATATCTTAAATAAGCTCATCGATTTGCAAAAATTATACATTAGCTGTCACTTGAAGAAATTATTCATAGAATATTCAAGGTCCACACAACGATTACTACTAAAAGTTATAAACTGATTTTTTTTTTTTGCTAGACGTTATATCTGCAAGTTTCTATTCATAGGTTTTAGTTACTTCTGAAACAACTCAAAAGATCACAAAACAGAAATAAACGTAAAAGCAAAGCAGAAACATTTTTCTCCTGTAGTATTTAGAGGGATGAAACTTTAAAAATATATGTTTAGCAATATGACTAATCATGTATGTTGCTGAGAAGTGCAGACTCATATACATAAAGTAAACCCAAACCTTTGCCCAAATCGTTGAAAGTTTTTCGATACCACATTTCATTTCTACCATAAGAACAACTGCAGAGAAACAGAATGAGTCCTTTCATCCTTTCCCTGCTTTTCAAACTATGGAACTTTCATGGGAATAAATTATTAGCTTTTGCATAAAGTTAATTACCTAGCCTTGTGATAAACACGATTTGAACTACAAGTTTTTCAGATTATAAATATTCTGCTGGTTTTGGGTTTGTCCAAAATGGCCTTGCTGTAGAATGGAGAACCAGAACAAGACAGAAAAAATGCAGAATATTTGATTAGGCAGTTATATAACACTTCCTATCATCAATCATTTTTTTCAGATAAATGCATACAAACAGAAATAAAAATGCCTAAAGAAATTCCATCCTTTTATGGGTATAGAAATGTGCAACATTTGGATATTACAAATGTGATAAATTGAAACCAAAAGTCAGCAGCTTACTTTTATCATTTACCATGGAACATTATGGCTCTTCCATTATTATTCCACCATCACTCCTGCATAATTCTATTTAGATCAATAAGGTTAGATTGGAATGAAACTACATTATGAAGCTGGTGAATCAGGACCCTTATTTTTGACACATTTAAGCTTTTCCTGGAAGACCAGATGGTTGCTGTGTGTTATTCAGATGAAATTTAAAAGAACTAAAATACTCAGCATCATGCTTTTATTATTGGCATATTTAGTGTGTCACCTAAAGAAATCCACAAAGTGAGATAATAAACCTTCTCAACTGTTTCACAGTAATTATAGCCCTTGTGATAGTGCTACATTAAGATAACAAAATGTAAAAAGTGTGTTTAATCAGGAAAACAAAATCCATTTGAAATATTTATGCAGGAAAGGGAGACTCCATCAAACAGGTAACCATCAGTATATTAGACTTGGAATCAAGTGCAAGAAAACCAAGTTCTGCCTGTGTTTGACACTTCACATTGTCCAGAATTTATAAAGCATATTCTTTGTTCTTACCACAAGCCTCACAGATTTTCACAGGGTTTACCAGTCCAGTTAAATATGTAATATTAAAACAACATAAAGCTTTAGGCACTTGTTTCAAACCTTGCCTTGGAGGCCTCAGGTGTTCAGGGACATTTTTTTCATGTACTTACGGTCATTGCACAGAGGTCCACTGAAGGAGGTCATGCTGCAGTCACAGCTGAATCCATCCCACTGCTGCAAGCACACGCCCTGGTTTGCACAGGAATCCTCTTGGCACGTCGTGCTGGGGCCTAGTGAGAACACACAAAAAAGGACTTGCACTTCCTCTCCCAGAGAAAGGCACCTCTCAGCGGGACACAGTGAGTAGCTGCCAACATCTCAAATCAAATGAGCGAGGAGTTACCGAGTCAAACGCACATGAACTCGCTGGTTTGGGAGCAGCACGTAACATTAAAAGGAGAGGGGGTTTGCTTTAGTTGTAAGATCACTATGTCAAACACATAAAAATGCGCAAAACGGAAGCAGAATTATTCCAGGTACAGTGGGAATGTTAACTTTGTTGTCAGTTATTTGTTAACCTCGCGTCAGACTATTAACTGGCTAAACGTTGTCTACAAACTCCATTATTTCTTCCTGTAAATACATTTCAAACAGGAAAGCCAGATGCCACAGGAATCAAAACTCTGGGATATGAAAGATTGGATAATGAAATAGAAAAAGGAAACAAGTTTTAAGAAATAATAAAATGAAGCCACGCTATTGCAATTATTTTAATGCCATGAATTATTTTAAATGATTTAGGTCTGAAATTCAGAGCAGTTTGGGATTCTTTGGCTGGAATGTTGACAAGAACCAATTCACATGCTTTGGGGATCCCATGCAGGTTCCTCCTTAAAGGGGAAACGCAGAAATTCAGACTACTAATGAACTGGCATGCCAAAATGTGACATACACATAAAAAAACAAAGCCACTCTATTTCTAGAGAATCATAACTAGACTACTGAAATATAAAGAAATTTCAAAAAGGAATGATCAAAGCACTAAAGCAATCACTATACAAACATATTCAAGACTGAAAGCCTTTATGCAAGCAATGCTGGAAAATGAAGGTTCATTTAGCCCATTGTTTTAGAGGTGTGAAAGGCAAAATCAGTAACGAAAATCAGTAACACGCTTTAGTTCTGAAATGTACAGAGCATTTATTGCGGAAATCCAACTGTGCATTGGGGGTTTCAGTCTTGTTTAATACACACAGGGCTATCTACCTTGCAAATCAGCTTTCATCAATGCAACTTTGTCAGCAAAATAAAAAAAAGCAAAATATAGTAAATGTTAGTAAGCAATATTGAAATGGCAGCAAACACAGAAAAAAACATTCAGAATAAAGTGCATGCTGCTGTTAAAGAGAGAAAGAAATGCCATATAATGCAAACAAATTAATGCTAATAGCCATAAATCTTCAGGCAAGCCAAAATAAGAAAGCAGTAATTTGCCAGTATTTTACTAGGAATATAATGGCTAATTGAGCTGATGACATGTAATGGAGGAAAATTAAAAGTGTGGGTTTTTTCTTCCTTGGATAGCTATGAATGCATTAACAGAGCAAATGCATGGCTGGATCCTGACTGGCCCTTTGTCACGTTCAGATACACTGAATTCAAGAATAATTAGCACCATCATCCTCTCTGGTCTGCCTTTTCTAGGTCTTTCTCTGTGACTCTGTGAATGAAGACTGAAATACAGACCATGAACCACAGTTTACTACGAGCTCTCACACACATTTCACACTAACTCTTGACACTACAAGGGAAAATTTGGTTCTGGGATTATAAAATTGTCCCTAATTGTTTTTGGAGGAGGCATATCAATATCCATTTGAAACTCTCACAGCCAATCATTGATGACAAGGCAAAGCTGGTCCAAAGATTACATAAATAAATTAAAAATCACTCCCCAGAGAAAAATCCTCGTAACCCTTCTCTTCCACTAGACCTTCAAATATCTCAGTGTGGGATTTTCTTTTGATTTGCTGGTATTTAAAAAAAATCCATATGCATTTGATTGAAGTCAGCTCAATGGCCTCCTTTAAATGAGGCACAGCTCAATCTCTGGAGCAGGGTCTGAGCAGTCACCAAAGTCACTGAGAGGGAGAGCAGGGTATGCTGCATCCCTTCTTGGCACAATTACTACTTCTTCTGTTTTCTCCCATTAGGATAATAATAATAGAAATAGAAATAGAAAATACCACCACCACCTATAGCTGACTGCAGCAGGCAGACATTAGACAGTGATTTCCTTTTCTTTGGAGTTCTGAGCCCAGAAGTTTAAACATTTGGGCATTACATCACCCTTTCTTGAGCAGAGAATTATAATGACAGAATCCCGTAGCTGACAAGACACAATTTTTTTCTCACCAGATTCTGCTACTCGGAAACTTTACAAAGCTGAAGTGAAAATATCTGTAGGTGTTTAAATGTTATATATTCATGGATTTATTTACACTTTAGTTATGCAATGTTGAATTTCCTCATCTTTGCAAAAGTAGAGCAAAAGTCACAAGGACTTGAAAGTACATAAAGTGCAGGACCCTGTAGGCACATTAGGAAGTGCATGTGAAAACACATATTTAGAAAAAATACAGACACAATCTCACTAAAAAACTGAGGGGTTTTTGTTGTATTAAATGGATTCTTAGCACTCTTGGCTTATCTATATTAGTCATTATTCTAAAATTGCCATCAAGACTAGCTTACATGTAAGCATTTCTTTTAGCAAAAGTAGGATTATTTTCCCCCAAAGAACAGAAGGTGACTGTTTAATGGTGGTAAATACTATGATATTTAACCTAACAAGTTCATCTTTTCCTATATATATATTTATATATAGAAGAACTAAGGTAGTTAGTAAAAATACTGTAATACACCCTTCTCTAGCACTTTTTCTTTTTTCATATTCAATTTTTAAAATATTCTAATTTATTCAGTCTTCTCTGCAGACTTTTTAATTGACTGAGTTTGTGATTTCCTTTACATTTGTCCTGTGTGAGGGCTTGCCTGCAATATATATCACAAAAAGCATTATAAACTGACACATAGATGTTTTACAAGATACTATAAAAACAGATTTCTTATCTTACCTCCAACAATCTTCATGTATGTTAAAACTCTGATTTTTTTCATGTAATTCACATAATACACACATTGCATTTTATATGCATATGTACACAGAGTGCATTTTTCTTATAAGTACATAAAAACTCTGGTTGTATCATACTTTATTTTAAGTGGGAAAAGGAAGTACAATTGATTTGACTAGAAGAAAACTATGTTGACACAACCTGGCTTTGGGGTTTGCCATTAACAATTCAAAGATCTAGTTAGCATATTTATCTTTCTAGCTGTTAGTTTCTATCTGTTCTAGCCATTGAAAATTTGTCAACAAGGTGGATTCAGCCAAGTGTGAATTATGTTTAACATACAGTGATAGAGATATCTCTCTGCCTGTGGTTGAAACTTCAAACCTTCCAACCTGCCACAGCAATCCCATGGCTGGTCTTCCTCAAAATGTTTAATGTGTCTATGACCGTCAAATTATTGAGAAATAGAAATATTTTAAGTACAAAATCTAACAGCTAAAATTAATTAGAAGTACATTATGGCTTCGGAGTTTGACAGTTTGACAGAAGAGAGGAAAAGAGTTGTTGTTATTTTTTTTTCCCCCTGAGAGGTGCCTGAAAATTAGGGAATTCAACCCCATAAATCTGAAAATCAACAAATCCAAGTGCCTCACTTCTCAGGACAGATTTCCCAGAACCTGATGCCTTAACCCTGGGCTGTTACCAGCTGTCTTTGGGATTGAGAGTGGTGGTGGCTAACACTGCTGAAATTACTTCTGCTGCTGGGACCTGAGCTCTTTGGACCTGATGTCTCAGGGAACTTCCAGAGCTCACACATCCCATTGCAGGGTGAGACTGGTGCAGAGCCCTCAGCTCTGTAAGGATGGAGCCAGCAGCAGAGGTAGGAGCAGCTTGAGGCATGCAAGGGTTGACACCTGAATTCACAAGTGACCTAAATCATCTTTTAGGTGGCAGAACACCTTTTTGGGCATCTGATTCAACGGTCTGCAAACAAAAGAGTGACAGAGGGGTCAGGCATGAGGACTTGAAGTAAACAAGTGAGATGGAAGAGATAACTTGCAAGGTTAAGCAGGAAGGTTGGAAGGGGATATTCCATTCTGTGCTGTTAAAGATTTCCTTCTCCAAGCAGAAGATTTTTGAGGAGGCAGTTCTCTGGGAGCCAGGCAGCACATCTGGTTTGACCAGTTTGTTGTGTCAGGTGATTTTGGTGTTGGAAAAAAACCACTCTCTACCAAAAAGGACAATAATTTTATGGCCTTTATCAAATTGTTGGTAGCTTTATTAAATCCACCAATAGCTGAGTTGTGCTAGTGGTTTAAAAGGTGAACTCACACACCAGGCATGTGGCAATATTTCTTTGAAGTACAGAAAATTCATTTAGGAAATTACATAATTTCAAAAGAAGCTATGAAATGCATAATGGAATTAAGACATACTTTGACTCTCTGGAGGGATGGTGCAGGGATGGAACTGCTAAAACCATTCAGAAAGCAGAATCTAATTTTCTAAACTCGATGTCAAACTAATACATATTTTTGCAGTCCTGAAAGACATATGCAAAATTCCCATTTTCTATTTCTCTGTAGCTTAATGTTTGTTTATATGTACTAAGAATAGAACCTTATATGTCTAACTAAAAGTAGCAGGTAAAGAACAAAAATGTTCCACCTGTCCAAAGGCATTGTAGGCACAACAAAAGAGGAGATAGACTTTATCTACCAGGAAACTTTATCTTGTAAAACTTGAGGAACCCCCCCTGCTATCCTTGGATTTTTACAATGTCAATTGCATACTTAACAAACTTGATATCAAAATCATTAAGATTCCAGCTTGAAATAGATTTTATAATGGTATTTACAGACTTTTCTGTCCAGAGAAGAACGGCACTTGAGAGAAGGGAGAACACATAAAATTGAACATAAACACAAAATTCAGAATTATGTGAACAGATTAAATATGCAGGGACAGAAAATGTATTCAAAATATTCCATAAACCATAGTAAAAATAACGTGGGATCAAATGACAGCTGGAAAAGTAGCTAGAGATTGACACTCCTGAATTAGAAATACACTTCTTCTAATTCTGTCCTCACTTAAATTTCATGATATTGCAGATGAGTCAATAAAGACATAAGATTGTGAGATAAAACATATTTATCTGTTACTGATTTCAGATAGAAAGGTTCATGTCAATACTAATCTAAGGTGTGAGCAAAAATACAGAAGATAGAAGATTGGTATTAAAAGTTTCATAAATTACCCTTGAATTAACCAACGCAAAATGTCTGCTTTAAAATTGGAATTACTTAGCTAATGTCTCAGAATTAACTAATGCCTGAGTGTTATGAAGATATAAAGAACTCCATTGAAGCTAATTGTTACTGTTGTTATCATTAATTAAAATACATCAGAAGTAAACAAAATGCATGCAAAAAAATCTTGCTACTGGCAAGCAAGGAACCCTACATTTAACATTTCGAAGTTAACTCATGTTCTCAGATTAATCTCTGTGCTTTAGGGCAGGCATATGCCTGTCTCCATAATACTAAAAAACACAGCCTTTATGTAAGAAAGGGTGAAGCAAGATCAATTAGAAGCAGGTAAAATATAGTCTCTTGATATATGGAGTGTAAATATCAAAAAAAACCCTGCAGGATTGGCACAGTACTTTCACTATGATATATATATATATATATTAAAAAAAAAACACAACAAACAACAAAATCAGCATATTTAATACCTTCACATCCTCTTTCTATTTGCCCATTGCAGAAGAGAGCATCTGAGATGAGATCAGGGAGCCGTCCGTTCAAGTCAACTGATGCAAGGCAGCCTTGGAACCCCTCCTTTGCATGCACCAGTTTGGGCAAGGATTTAAACATTTCTTTGGCCACTCCTCCAATATACAAATCACCTGTAGAGGGGAAATAAATATTAGATACAAAAAAGAACCAGCAAAACCTTTGACCCACTTGATCTTCTGGCCTTTTTGTGCTGAATGACAGATACATCCAAAATTTTATTTGAAAAAAAATGTAGAAGAAAACAAACACTGATAACATGTAAGACATTATGGTATTGCAGGACTGTATTTTCTCAAATGTAAATGTAGGCTTCAAATTTGTGTGGCTGATCACTTAGAAGTACTTGGGCATGATTTCCATGTGCCTGCTCATGTGTTCAGAAAATATGCATCTATTGCAGAGAGGAGGATTAAATCACAGACTCCCCATCTAGAAACTCATCTAGCACTGGCATAATTGTTCATGTTTTGTTCAATATAATTGTTATGCAATTTGTTCATACAATTGTTCAATATTCAGGGAAGCTGACCACAGACCATGCCAGTGGTGGACACAGCACAGTGAGATAAAAGGCAACAAGATCCACCTGAAGTCTGTGTATCCAGAATTATCCCTTCAGAAATACACCAAGAAATAGAAGATTGAGAAAGGAGAAACTCAGAGATACTATTGTTAAACAGCAAGATGACCAACTATCCCCACTGAAGTGGGAGTAAGGGGGGTTGGATGCCTTTAAAACATCAGTATGAACACTGAGCAAATGGAATTATGTCGCCAAAAATGATTCTAATGGCAGGCACCTATAACAAACAGCTTGCTCTGATGAACCTCAGGCAACTCACTCAGGAGTCAAAACCAGGGCTTTTTTTCCTTCAAGCAATTCCTAGCTCTGCCACAGACTTACTTTGAAAGTACATAACTATAACTTTCCTCTTCAACACCCAGGGGAGGATGCTTTTTTGTTTTAAAACAACTCAGGCTCCACATTCCTTTCATGTGTTGGCTGTGTCTTCCAGGCAGAACAGTCACCTTTCAACCCAACATAACCATAAAAACCTCCCTAAGTGCACCTCAAGTGTCAGGCTGCAGGTTTAACCAGGTGCTTTCCACGCCTGCTGCTGAGGACAATCTGCAGAAAAGAACCTGGCTGCTGCTTGGCCAGAGAAGGGAAGCAGGCACAGCAGTCTCTGTTTAGGCATTAAATCCTCGTTGATGACATATTTTTTTGCTAGCACAGATTTTCAGCAGTTTATCTGAAAACACATTCTAATCTACATTGTGCTTTCCAGAACAATCCCCAGTCTGGCTGATTTTGGAGCCTGGGCCACGAGGCCAGGTGCTCTAGCACCAAAGAGTGTTTCTGCATGACCTCAGATGCAAAACCGTTCATTGCTTAAGTGTTTGCTGGGCTTTGTAGGCAGGTTTTACAGCGACAGAACTCTGGATGTACTATTGCCACTGCCCCATGTGGCTAGTTTTAATCTCCCTCTGACTGGTGTAAATCACACATAACACCTTTTACTGGTTCTCCTGGAATATTTCTTGTGTGAAAGGGACTGCAATTTAGTGCTGTTTGTAATGGTTTACAGTTTGCCTGCGAGGAAATAACCTGAAACAAATAAATGTTTGTAAGACTGAGAAAAATCTTTAGTCACTACATGTTATCCCTAAAATTCAACTGCATTTGAATTAGTGAAATAGAGAGAAAATGGAATATGCTTAGGAAATGCTTATTAACATATAGAAATGCTTATTAACATATATATGTTTATATATTTATAAGCAAACCAACCAAAAGTCTTAGGAACTTTTGCAGCACTGTACATTAAGACACCTCAAACTTCAACCATTCTATGTAGATAATTTGGAAAATAAGATCTTGATTTCCTCTAGAGCTCTGAGGTACAATGTAAATCTCACAAGCATGAGATTAAACATAACAGATTAAAACATGGTGATCCATCTGTTCCCACAAATGAGATCTCATTCACAGCAGAAAGATTCCTGCATTTTTCAATCTGCTGAACTGAAAACAAAGTTAAAACACTTATGTCATAATAAAGGTTCTTCATCTTTTTCTCAGATGGAACATCTAGAAAGCAAAACCTTTCCAGGTTTCCTGAAGCTTTGTGTCTTCAGTCACTGCCAGCTCAGAATAAAGAGATAATTCATCTCAACTGATTCCAATAGACTTAAAAGAGGGAAACCATTCCAGACAATTGTATTAAGAAAATCACTTCTATGATAAAAAAGTTAAACTTGATCTATTGGACATGACACGTATAACCTCTTTTTAAAAATATACTGTCCAAGCAACCCTTTTTATTCTGTGATTAGTTACATCTTTAAAACCACAACCTTTCAGATTGATCCTCTGATATCCATCTGCTAATTCCTGATATCCATCTCTCAAACCTAGTGAGATTGCTATATGCAGTCATGCAGTGGCTGCCAGTTATGATGGATGGCTAGCAGAAATCCAGGTCAGTGTGCCAACACACAAACTGGAACTCAGAATATTTTTCTCCAGAAAATACACACTGGAACATTGCCAATTAGGTATCATATGCAGTGAAGTACAATATATTGAGTCTAAATAAGCTGCATCCCTACAGCTTACTTACAGTACCTTAAGAGTGTTGATAATTAGACTGATCATTTTATACTATTAAAGATACAATTTTTACAAATACATGTTGTAGGTAGTATTTCAATTTCAATTTTCAATCTTTCAATTTTGTCGATGTTCAAAATAACTTTGGTTTTAAAAAGTAATTCACACCTAATACACAAATACATATCTTACGTATTGAGCAGCCATACTGACTATTAGACTTCACCTTTTATGAAGTGTATAAAAGTATTTTTATGACTATGAGTTAATCTTCCCAGATTTAATATCAAATGCTACCATATGTGTTTTGAGTTTGCTGCTGCTGGCATGAAAAGCACTTTCTGGCACAAAATTTTGCTAAGGGATAGGCTCTAGAATTAAAACTCAGATTTTTTTTTTTTTTGTTTTAAAATTAGTTAATTTTTTTCACTTGGTAATTTATCTGCCATCACAAAATGTTTGCATTGTTACTTTTATTTCAGTTAATCACATGGTACTTTCATGAAGAAGTAGTTTCCAACAAAACTCAATCCATTAGACTTTCAGACAAAACAGGATTGCAGAAAATATTAATTAAATTATATCTCAAACATGCAATGGCAAAGATTCAGAAAAGATAAAAGATTTTCCCTGTTCCTACTAAAAGAGATCAGGGGAATCAACATAGTCCAATACAAATTCCCAGGTTTTCTCTTTCTCATTCCTTATGTAAGTACAGCTTCACTACTGGAACTTTTACTCCAGAGCAAATTCCCTTGTTGTGTAGCTGCCTACTCAGAGGTGTGAATTACATGCAAGTTATTTCATTAAGTAAAGTACCACAGTTCATCAGATCAATAGTACAAGCTTATGACACTGTATAAAGTGTCTGGAGCCTGAATGCAACAGTAGTGCTGCACTGCTACCCACTGAAAACGTGTAACCACAGTTTCTGGAATTAAAGTTCAGCTGTTGCCTTCCTTGTACATGTCCTCTTCTAAAGTTCAGTTTGATTTTTAAATGTATTCCTGAAAAGGTCTCATTTTTCTCATATTAATCCTGATTTTCTTTAATTTATATAGGAAAATAGCCAATTTACATAAAATGTATGCCAATTGTCATAGGCAAAGCTGCAGCTAGTAAAGAAATGGGTGAGATGATAGAGTGACCCAAGATTTCCTTCTGAAAAGCTTCAAATAAAGCAGTTTATTTGAGAGCAGACCTCACAACTCTCCTCTTTTTTCTTGTATTAGGAGTCAGTGCACAGATTTATCTCTTTTTTTTTTTTNGCAGATTTTTTTTTTTTTTTTTTTTTTTTTTTTTTCTTGAATGGGAAGATTGTTTCTTCTCTTTGTTTTTCTGAGAGGATAAAAAAAGGTGTGCTTCAGGCATGTTCTCACTGGCACGTTCATGGCAGGCCAAGGAATCAGCTGGAAGCACTTTCAGAACTAGAGCTGCTCATGGCAATGATGGCACTGCTCAGTTATGCCATAAGCACTCACAAAGAGAAGATTTTAGTGGGTTTAATCTGCATCTTTTACAGGTACTCCAAATCCTCAGTTATTCCAACAGGGTCTTTACACCTATTAATCTCTTTTCTGACTTAGAGCTGATTTGTGCTTCAATAGCAAGTACATTCAACACAGAAACAAATTGCTAGCTAATAAATTAACCCGAGTTCTCAATGTATTCATTATTGGAATCACACTTATGCAAAAGCACACAGAACACCACACAACAGTGAGTCACACACAACTGTTGGTAAAACAAATGCCAAGTCCTCCTGTAATAGCTCATCTTTTTTTATCCCAAGCCTCTGCAATTCTTCAAAATAAGAACTTTGCAAATGCTAAACCAAAGAAATGTAAAACAAAGACTGAAGATGCTGTTCTATTTTCTGACTAACTAACAGAAGCTATTAAGAGTTGTCACCTGGCACTAGTGACATTGCTGACAGGTCAGGTCACTTCACAGCCTTTTCTCCATTCCTGAGAATTCTTACATGATATATGCTGGTGGGCAAAAACTATTAACTTTATTTAACAGCTACCATTGTCTTCAAACATAAGTAGAGAGGGAATTGTTTTCCATGTGTTTATGATGGTAACAACACAAGAATACTGCTCAGGTGGGACTGGTGCACCTGGACCCTTAAGTAAATCAGCAGCAGTTTGGTACAGGAGATTTGTGACATCAGGCAACAAGTGGTTTAGCCAGGACATAGTTAGACTTCCTTACTCTCCTAAATCTGTGTGCTTTGTGCACATATCTGGTGTTCATTTCTTGAATACCTTTGCTGACAAGAAAGGAAAACCATTCATTCAAATATGGTTCCATATTTGGATGTTAAAAAAAAAAAGAGGAAATATAACAGTGGAAGGAATTGTGGCTTGACTTCTTCATAATCCATAAAGACAATATCTCTGGAATATTTTTATATGCATCTTCAACTCCATCATTCTCTTCAAGAGCAGACATTCCCTCCCCCAATCTCTTGTTGTGCTGCTGGCTTTAAAAGTACATTCAGCTATTCTCCTAATTTCTCTTTCATTTTGGAGCAAGTTGCTTTGTCATGTTTCTGAGGTCACATTGTACCAAATCACTGCCGTGGCTAGGAATGAGAGTGCTTCTGTGGTGTGCTAGAGTGGTGTTACTCCCCAGGAACAAGATGGACAGCCCTGGCACACCGTGGTGGATCCTGAAAACACAGCAGGCATCTCCACAATTCCTTTAAATGACACATGAAAATACAGAGGAACATCTGGCTGTGGCGAAGCCAAGGTGTCAGGCACACTTTTCTCCAAACATGCTATTTCAAAACGATCAAGCATGAAACAGCTTTTTCCCTCAGGCAGGCAAAGACAGAGGAGGACTGCAAAGACTGAGAAATGCCATAGGGAAAGTCTAATCTCGAAAGAAAAAAGTGTTCACTTTATGCCAGTCCCTCCTAAAACAGATGAGCTGCTGTTACCAGATCAATAGAAATCGCTTTGTAGTATCTTAATAATTGCACTACAAAGTACGTGGTGCAACCCATCCTAAGACAACCACACAATCCCAACTCATGGTATTTTTAAGGCAGCTGAATTGTGAAAATATATAAATTACTCTCCACAAGCTGAGTATGCACTGACTAAAAGAACAGACACCATCGTGGTCATGAATCAAGGGCTGTTGTCGCCAATGAAAATGTCAGGTAGGCATTCAGATGTCTTTGACATTCACTGAAATATGGGAGTCTTGATGACCTTCTCACCTCCCCAGTGTACAAAATCACCCATCTTTTGCACATTTACTTTGTGCAATAGGCAGAGCTCAGTGGAGATGTTTCGTTCAAATTTCAGCACGCACTTTAGAAAAGGAGCTGGGCCTGATTAGTGGATGAGTGGTCATTCTAGAATCTCTCCTCACCTTCATCAATCCTGAGCAAACATTTGCTCTTTGTTCCAAAAAAGTGTTTGGTCCTTAAAAAAACATTAATGAGACATAATTGCTCTTTTTTTTTCCCATAAACCAAGGAGCCTGCTGTGATCATAGTCCATCAATAAACACAAGAACAGTTGACAAAGGCTTAAATGCTGCATCCACACAGTTTCTGCAGCACAGACACTCCAGCATATGGCTTTTCCAACCCCCTCTGCAGCAGAGAATATGCACTTTGCTGTGCATTCACAGGCTTGCCTGGTGCTAGAGCAGAGCATGACTGAATTTTGTCTACCACTTGCAAGGAAGGGCACTTGAGGGAAGACATGAAAATGTAAACTTAGTGTTTTATGTCCACTTACTCACTTCAAAGAGTCCATTCTGTAGCTTTGGTATTGATTTGTGGTTGATGTCTTTTGGTTTTGATGTGAATTTTTTTTTTAAAGAAAAACAGTATTTTCAAATATTTTTCCTATTGGAGTGATGAATTCTATCACTTTTAGACCCTCTCTCACCTCAGGAGGGAAAGGGTGGCTAGTTTACTTGTCCAGGCTCTGCTGAGTTATCTGTCCTTTCAAATACTTCAGGCAAGAGGCTGTTTTATGATGTGACAGGTGGTGGCTTTCATCTTTCATATTCCCTATACTGATAGCCAAGCAAGGCAAAATGTTTACAGGCAAATAAAAAGAAAAAAAAAAAAAAGAAGAATTTTTAGGTTAGCAAGTCATTCTTTTTGGGAAGGAATATAGAAAGTGATCTTTTCACCCCAATTCCACACTGCTTTCAGTATCTTGCCTGAATATCCCATTAAATGTACTAGGAAAAGAAAAAAAAATAAAATAACCAGCACTGAAATGCTGACATTGTGGGTTTTCTTCAGGAACCCTTATTGGCACATAGTACATATTGTAGTTATTTGTCAAGAAAATTGAACTTTGAAGATATTTCTTCCTTGGAGTGATACTTTACTGTTCTTTTTACAATTTCATTGCAGCACTGCCCCATAGTCCACACCGACACAAAAAAAAAAGGCAAGGAGAATTAAGAGGTACCAGAAAGAATTTCCAGTTGATGGGTGCACCAGGACCAGCATCTTACAGATTTCACTTGCCACCAATTTCCATGGCAGTCCACAGTGGAGATGCAGGTGCTGCCCCACCTCCAATCTCCTGATTCCATCACACTACAGAACTACACTGAAGACTTTCCACAGTTCCACAAATGTTCTTCTGCCAGGAAACTTTTCCTTATGCTCTGCTGGGTGTGCTGTCTGGATGTTCTGCATGCACCTCTTGGTGCTCAGATTTCACTCTTACTACAGTTTTTGACTCAGTTTAGTGCTCCTCAGGGATTACACAAATGTGCCTATGTTTCACAGGCAAGTAAAGCTGTGTCATAGGAAGTGCTGGTTTGTGAGAAATGCAACAAAACAACAACGTCCTCAGGAGATAAGTATTGAATAGACAAAAGGAGATGTTCAAAAACTAAGTGCTCACATCTGAAGACTTCTCCAAGTTTAAATCCACTATTTCCCCAACAATTCTGTTCTCAAAAACCATTTTTTTTCCTCACAAGAAACAGTCACACAAAAACATTTAACATTTTCCTGACAATAAAAATCCTCAGAGTCCCAGCCGCTCAATTTCCCTCTGCTTGTTTTTACCCCCACTAAAAACTAGATGGAGAGCACTGGCATTGGAAAAGATTAAACAGATGTAAAACCAAAGCAGTCTGCTTGTGCAATGGACTGTGAGGAAAGCTGGTGATGCATGTTAAAGGCAAATAATAAAATCTAATTGCCATATAAATGTGCATGGCAATCCATCTCCCACATAATCAATGCTGGGCCAATTACCCTGTGTGAGGGGGATGCCTGTGGTGGAGAGGTGAGGCATTCAAGCACATCAAATGTCCTTCATTTCTGACCACTTCTGGAGACTGCACACACCTCAAAAATAGACAAAATCCAACGAAGCTGGCATTTGCATGGCATAGTGTATTCAGATCTCCCTTCCTCCTGCTATAATTTTTTCACTCTCTGCTTTGTCAGCCAACACATGGTCTTAGCAGAGCTTGCTTTCAAAATAGCGAGGAATTCTTCTTTCCAACAGACCTACTAGACCTCAGCGATCATCATCTGCAAAACTCTTCCTTTGGCTAGTGCTCCACATAAAGCTACCAAACAGCTGAGATGCTAAACATTCTCATTTTGAACGCAGGCTTGCAGAGAGTAATTTTTGTATGATACTACTTTTGATCAAGACAATCACACTCAGACTCTGAGGATATTCCACAAAGCTGTCCTTTTGCAAAAAGGATTGCTCTGTTAAAATACCAAGGTTAATGAGGGCTCACAGCAGCACATTTTAAAGCAAATTTAGGATGTACTTCTTCACTCTGTGTATCTGTGGGGGGGCTGGGATGCAGTGCATGCATGTTTATACTAAATATACAGAGGTCTTGGTAAGTTTGAAGAGCATCTATGTTTCCTGTATTATTCTTCACATAAATTTCACTTGGTGTTCCAGAAAGGCTTGAAAGAAATTCCACAATTACCAGCATTAATAACCTGCATGTCAAACAGCTGTAGGAATGAAGGCAAATCTATCCAGTCACATACATATGAAAGACTGAGAAGAGCAGGGGAGAAGAGGCAGAAACCAAAAACCCTTCTCACCATCTGACAGACTACTGCATTGTCGTTGACTTCACAGTGCAAGCTCTAGAATATCTTTATTTAACCTAGAACTACTAGAATAAATTTTCAAATTATTACCGCATTTTATAATTTTGACAATCTGGATACAATTTCTGAAGGCTTAGCACTATCAAAATTATTTTCACAGCCCGGTAGACAGCACTGCTCTTCAGAAGCAGCATGTGAAAAGTGGTAAGAAAAGGCTGATAAAGGAATTCCCAATAGACCAGGTTGTCCAATGACCTATTGTTATCTACTCCCAGAACTTTGTTACACAGGAAGATCCAAAGAAGAGTTATCAGTTTTAAATCCCTTGTTTTTCCTCTGTACAGGGTCTGCTTTCCTACTCTATCAGGAAGACATCAGCTGCATTTGCCATTGTCTACTCCAAGAGGTCACACTGGGAAGATCTATTTGCTGTTGACAGTATTTGGAACTCTGTATTTGGAACAGAACATTATCTCTGCATGAAGAATTCACAGCCCACTGGCAAGGTCATTACATTTAGCTCACGCATGATTATTTGAGAAATTTAAGCATTAATACTTGCTCATTTGTACAGTGTTTCTGTGCTTCTTAAAGCTTTGTTTCTCTAGTAACAAAAATATAAAGGATCACTGCTGTTGATGGAGACCTTGCAATGTAGAGAAAAATCATATAATTAGGCAACAATAATAACTGCCTCAGTATAAAACAACAGAGAGAAATATTACATGAAATTGAAACAATTTCAATTTCCACTGCTGAAACAGGAATTCCTCGTTATGATCAAGACTAATTTGGCTCAGCATGAATAACCTACTTTGACAAGCAAATGAAATATCAATAGATTAAGGGACTATTACAAATCATCAATGAATATGCCAGGCTAGTAGATCTACTGATAATTTAGTTAATTGCATGCAAAGTTTACAAGGATGAATTAATTGCCAAGCAAATCTTCATGCACACTGAAGAACTATAATTTGGTGCATTTGTAAAACCACTGGTGATACCAGAAATTAATACAACTACTTTTCTTTCAGGTGCTTCAGCTTAGTCTGTTTTCACAGTATTGGACAAAACAGCAAATGAAAAAGCCAACATAGATAGAAGCAGCAGCCCTATCTCAAAAGAACAAAGGAAGCTGGGGCCAGTGAAGAGAGACAGAAATAAAAGTAAGACAGACAACAAGAGATCTAGACAAGTTATTTAAATCCAAGTAGGCTGATTCTGATGTGTGCTCTAATATGAATAGCATTTTTTGAGGATGCAGTGATATAACAGCACAGGAATAACATATGATTTACAATGGGCTCTAAAACTGACATTTGGGAAGGCCACATGAAAGATGATGACAGTGAGACAAGCTGAAATTATGAATGTCAGTTCAAAAAGACAGGTCTTGACACATGAAATGATGTACAGGCAGCAAAAGTTAACCCATAAATGTTGTGCTGTGTAGGACTTTTTTCAGAATGGTTATTTCCTTCCAAAAAATATATAGTTAGTCCAATATCAAGATAAGGATGACTGCAGATCATCTTAGATGATACAGCATATCTGTGAATATATTCTGTGATCTGGAAAGTCTAAAATTGGATTGGATACTGAAGTACTGAAGCGACCAACTCGTATAGAAGTTTATAACTACCTCTTGTTCAGTCTAACATAGCTGCAGCAGTCTTTTACCTTCTTCTTTGGTAAGAGTACAATATCTAAACTTCTCATTTCAATTGATAAACAATTAAAAATGCTAAAATATTTTAATTTTCTGATGGGCATTCCAAGAGAATTCTGACTGGGTTTTTGCAGGGTTTTTATGCCTGCTGTTTAACAAAAGAGCGTGTGAAAGCTTTGGGGATTAAAATACTGCCTATATGTGTAGGAGAGAAGCGAGAGGAAGATTAAACCCTAGTAGGTAAGTGGATATAAAGTGTGCTTGAGGATGTCCTCCTCCTCGGAAGCAGATCATGCATCTTCAAGCACTTATAAAATAAAATAATTTCTGACAGAACTGCAGCTTCCCATACCACACGGAAAAAAATGTGGAGAGGGAAGAGGCATTACAGACATAGTAAAACTCACAGTCTGAGAAAGGGAGACAACATTTCTTTGGCAACAGAGAGGAACAAGGATCACAAAATGGTTTGTGTTGAAAGGGACCTTAAAGATCATCCAGTTCCAACCCCTTTGTCATAGGCAGGGAAACCTTCTGCCAGAGCAGGTTGCTCAGAGCTCCATCCAACCCAGCCTTAAACACTTCTGGGGTTGGGGTATCCACAGTTTCTCTGGGCAATCTGTGCCAGTGCCTCAACACTCTCACAGTGAAGAATTTCTTCCTAATGTCTAACCTAAATCTACTCTTTCAGTTTGAAGCCATTCCCATTATTCTGTCACTACAGGTCCTTGTTAAAAATCCCTCTCCAGCTTTCTTCCAGGAGCTGGAAGCCAAAATTAGGTCATCCCAAAGCCTTCTCCTTTCCAGACTGAACAATTCCAACCCTCTCAGCCTTTCCTCATAGCAGAGGTGGTCCACCCCTCAGGTCATCCTGGTGACCTCCTCTGGACCTGCTCCAACAGCTCCCTGTCCTTCCTGTGCTGGGAGCCCAGAGCTGGATGCAATATTCCAGGTGGGTCCCAGCAGGGCAGATCAGAGGGGCAGAATCCCCTCCCTGCCCTGCTGCCCACGGGGCTCCTGGTGCAGCCCAGAACACGTTTGGCTCTCTGGGCTGCCAGCACAGGTGCCCAGGTCATGCCCAGCCCCCCATCCACCAGCACCCTCAAGTCCTTCTGGGCAGGGCTGCTCTCCATCTGTTCATCCCCAGCCTGTGCTGATACCAGGGCTTGCCCCAAGCCAGGTGCAGCACCTCATATTAAACCTCATAAGAGCACAATGGGCCCACTTCTCCAGCTTGTCCAGGTCCCTCTGGATGGCATCCTGTCCTCAGGTGTGTCAATCACACCACCCAGCTTGGTGCCATCAGCAAATATGCTGATATCAATCAGCAATCCCTCTGTCTATGCCACTGACAAAGGGATTTAATAACACTGGTGCCAACAGGGACCCTGAGAGGCACCACTTGTCAGTGACGTCCATCAGGACTTTGAGCTGTTGATCACCACTGGATGCAATTGTCCAACCACTTTCTTATCTATCTAAAAATGCACTCATTAAATCCACCTCTCTCCTCTTTGGGGAAATGGATGTTGTGGGCGACCATGTCAAAGGCTTCTCAGAAGTCCAGACAAATGACATCTGTAATCTTTCCCTTGTCCACCAATGTAGTCACTCCATCAAAGAAGTCAAATTCTATTTTCTATGTTTTTTTTCTGTGCCCTTTGAGGCCACACAAACCTCTCAGAACATCAGAGCACAGTATCAAGTACAACAAGCAAGAATTTCCCTCCACCCAACTCCTTCAGCCTTGAATTGCAGCCATGCCAACCATCTGAGCTATCCCTGACAGCAGGACAGGGAATCTGCTCATGAAATATATGAAAGGGAATTTGCTGTGTAACTGTGTTGGCAGGCTTCAGCTGCACTGCTTTTTCTGTTCAGACTCATTTATCTTTACAGGTTATCTGCTAGAACTGCACCTCAGCACACTTTGCTAATTTTCCCTGTGAGGGAAAAAAAACCCACAGTGCTTGGAATCCAAACACAAAATTATTTTCATTCATTTGTCTCCAATTTATAATTTACACATCTAATTACAGCAATAATTAGGCTGCAGGATGTAATATATGTGTTCCAATAGGTAGCTGCTGAAATTTTACCAGAGGTTATGCAGGGAGCCAATGTGTGTGATATTGAGCTTTCTGTGTTATACTGCCAAATCCTACACCCAAAAGAAAACATATATTGGAAACTCTCTCCCATACTTTTATGGCAGCTGTCTGCTCTCTCAGACAACTTCCATGCTGTGGAGGCTCAACAACACAATCTGTGTCTTATCTCTGCACTGAATTCACTGTGTATTTGCAAAACCCCACATATAGTGGGTTTCTTTTTCAAAATCAGAAATCTGGTAACTCTACAATCACTCAGAATGACTGCGGGTTTCACACTATCTGCACACATTTATATTTTACCTAATGATAACTCTGGTTAAGCAGAACTATTGATACCAGGAGCTGGAAGTGTGATTTTGCATTTGCTTTGTTGCTAAGGCTAAGATAGTACAGGTCAGTGAATTAACTGAAACTATTTTTATCAGGAAAGTATATAGAGTGTTTGTAGCCCAACAGAAACATGCCCTTGTAAGAAACACAGATGTAAAATAGAAAAGAAGCAACTACAGTAGATTATTTCCACTAAATACTAAGGAAGGAAAAACAGTAATGAAAGGTAATTTTTTCTCCCTTTTAGCCTGCTGGCTAAAAAGTATCAGCTTGAATCCCCTCCCAAATCCAACCAAAATTCTCATGACATATATTGTTCCATGTGTAAAGGAAGCTGACTGAGAAAAAGAGAGCAAAATACGTTTAAAACAATAAAATAAAATGAGGCATACTGTTATGAGAAGACAGATGTCGAGGACCTGTGTATGCTAGACCAGTTTTAGAGAGATACTTGCTATATATTCCTACACTGAACACGTCAGGCTTGTTATTCTTTCAATATCCACATTCCCTGGGTGGTAAATTATAGAAAATCACCTAACACAATCCACTTTACTCGCTTCAAATCTCAGTACGGGCTTTCTTTTTTTCATGCTCCTCATTCTCTTTTCT
>VWZV01007382.1:557387-644887 GCA_013397155.1 Irena cyanogastra
CACTCATGATTTAAAAGAGCAAAACATATTAAAGACAGACAGATGTGCGTGAGCAGCACTTGCCATTGCGACAACGTCAAGGAACAAGCTGGATGCTTTTTCTATATGCATTTTCTATACGCTTTTTCTCATTACATTAAAAACGATGTTGAAATATTGCACTGCATCAATTAAAAAAAAAAAAAAGTCAATGATGTTTAAAAAAAAATGCAAACCCGAGAAACAGCACGGCACAAATTTCAAATGCTACTTTAGAAACGGAGTGTGAGCCGCCCAAAAGGCTTTATCAGAAATGCTAGGTTTTTAAATAGAAGAATCTCTTATTGAAGATTATGACATATCAGGATACTGTTTTCACAGCCTTTCTTGCGATCTTAATAGCACTTTCAAGTGAGGCAAACATGTAAAATATCACAAAATCCAGCATAATTACCAAGGTCAGCTCATTATCTGTGACTCAGAGGCAGTTAAAAGAAAATTCAGCAAGGAATAAGCTCTTGATGGAATATTAATATCTACTTTGAACATCCTGGCTTTTGAAATATCATATTTCTTTGACTGTTATGAAATTTCAGTTTTCCTGCCAAGAGCCTTTTTAAAGAATGGAAAAATACAAGTAGTGACTTTCCCACATGACCAGAACATGTATTCTTATGTCTGCTTAGGTAGTCACTATTTTTTAAAGTATACTTATACATCTTTTCAAAAAGATATTTTTCCTCAGATGCAAATTAGTTTTTCAGAAACCCTCCCGTAGAGCTCATTACTATCGCTTATTTTAAAATATACATATATTTATAAAAAATGGATCTTAAGAATCTAGCTGGATTTATAACATGTCGGTTTAGAACTGTAAAATAAAGTTCACCCCACCTGCAATCAAAATTATGATAGATTACATATTTAGATGAGTATGTTATGCTACTTTTATAACCTATGTTCATGTAAAAGTCAAGCTTTTTACATAGACATTGTAAGCCTCCTTTAGTCCCTCAACTATATTTTGGTTTATATAGGCCACTTCATGTTATTATAATTTCCTACTTTTTTTTTTTTTTAATTCCCATGGGACCTTCACATGTTTAAAATTGTATCTACCTGTGCAGAAGTACTACTAAACTGGCATTGTCAGGTAAGGTAATGTAATTGCTTGTGATCATATTGATTATTATAAAATAAAATATTTCATACAATATTACAAAAATTCTATTGTACTTTACATCTGTGATTTATTCTGTTTATTATTCTGTAATGGCCCTCACTGTAGATAATACAAGAATCACTGTACTTACTTTTTAGATCTAAATTTCTGGCTCCTGCTGTGCTCTGTGTTGTGATTTTAGTGTCAATCTTTACAGTGTGTAGGTTGTTGGTATCTCTTGATATCATGACATTATGCCACTGGTTGTCATTCAGAGGTTTATTAGAACTTCCCTTGATGAGGTTGGCACCGTTTCCCAAGTCAAACACATAGTGTAAATACCTGGGAAAAGAGAAAAAAATTGGAAAAGTTTCCTTTTTCTTTACATAGCAATGGGGCAATAATTAAAATGCCTAATATTTTATATTTGCTTGTGCTCCTCAGCAGCGCTGGCTAAACCAGAAGACAACAATGAATGCCAGATGGGGAAGCAACTGTCATTCCGAGAAATTGCAGCTCATTGGGATGAGTTGAGGTGCAGTCCCAAGTTTCTGGAAAGCAACGAGCACTCCACGTACCAAGACATGCATACATACGTAGAGAGAGAGAACAAGAGGGAGGCTACAAACTAGCACTTCTTTGTGGTAAACACCAGAGAAGTTATACCTATTATTTACTTTCATACATTTCAGGCATCTAGCTTCATCTGAAAGAAAGAGTCACAATAAAAGCACATGAAGTTCAACATGAAGAAACATTTATCGATCGCATCTGTCCAGTCAGAAAAAAAGATTTGCATCCTAAACTTCCCCCTGTAATTCCTCCTGTACACACATTCGGAATGGACTGGTTTTGTTGTTACACTAATCCATACATACCCTTTCACTAATTCAACCACAATGAAATCATTTCCATCGCCACTGTTAAAAAGTATCAATCCATCCAGGGAGGTGGTTTTGAACTGGAAAAAAAGGTGCATAGATGTGTACGCTTGTAGCGTGGCCAGTGCAACATAACTTGCTTTTGTTTTAAAGGTTACAGGGTCTGCTATGATGTTCCTGAACCCGAATCTTGCATTTAGCTCACAATAATCGATGTCTCCATTTTTACACAAGTCAATGTATGCCATGCCATTAAATGTGAGACTCTGTAGATGCCCAATAAAATTAGAAGGCACAGAAGACAGGTAGCGCCGTTCTGTTATTATTCCTGTTTCTATGTTGTGGAATTCCAGCCGTGTGTGATCGCCAGCCATTTGACCTTTAAACAGCAACAAGAAAACACGTGTTAGTGTCTGAAATGGGAGGTCAAAGAGCACATCATGTGATTAAGCATCTGCATCATTTTCACTCTTTTCAGAAAGTGCAAGGCAAATCATTGTCTCCAAAGGGAATTCTTCCAAATTCATCCTAATTGCTGGTAAATCTAGGAGCCTTTCATTACACTTGGATAAGGCCAACAGAAAAATTTCTAAACTGAAACAGTTTACCACGGTACATTAAACTGCCAACAAAATCCCTCCCTTAGTTACACTTAACCAGATGTGGGATTTTACTATAAGCAATATTACTTAACACGAGGAATACAAAGGCCAGTCTCAGAGCTAAACCAACAATATCAGAGTCTCATGAAAGAGAAACAGGACAGCTTGAGGGATTCTGTTCCATGTGTTTTGCTTCAATGTGCACAATTTGACTAGCAGTAGGAAGGATTCCTGTTTCAGCTGTTCTAGGTCCATTAATGCTGGCCCTGCTGCAAAGCCCTGTGTGACAAGGGTGGAGAGCTGCTTGCAAGCAGCTGTCTTTGTACCATGGGAATAAACTGTGGGAGAAGGGGCAGAGCCCAAGAGATGGGCAAAGCAGAAACCCACAGGAATGGTGCATGGCAGTGTTTTGCAATCCTAGAAACAAGAAGGGACTAAGAAGGGACTTGCTTCTGTCAGAAAGGTGGCCAAAAGCAAACCCCACAGCTGCCTCTGAGTTCTTTCTGTCATGCAAGGACCACTGCAGAGCAAGAAGCCTCAAATCTGCTGACTGCAAAGCTAATCTGGAGGACAGGATCAGCACTGCCAGACCACACTGCACATAGGTCAGGTAAGTCTTTAAGCTAGTTATTGAATACCTTACCCAGCACATCAAAATTGTGTTCACTGAAGAGTTCCTTTTTCTGACAGAATGTCTGATTTTTTCATACTTATTTTAAAGAAGTAGGGCAGTATTTTCACAGGGCTGATTCATGGTCACATTGTGTAAAAAAACGGCTTTCTATTACTAATGAATTTCACCACTTAATGTACCTTTTGCAAACCACAGCCTAGATTCCCCAGCTCCTTAGCTGTTTCATGCCTCTCATGGAGTACAGAGAAAGTGAAGAGCAGACCTAGCCAGGCTGGACTAAATCCTGGCATAAAACTGCTCTAATACAAATTTCCACAGTGGCAAAGCTGCTGACAAGCCAAGTTCCCTCCGTCCACCCCCAAATATTCTGTTCCAAGAGAGAGTGTGAGCACTGCCCCAGGCTGGACAGGTCAGAAGTGTTGCACAAAGCCTGGAGGAGGCTGACACAGCTGTACCTTTGTAGGTGTCATAAGCAAGTGTCTGTGGACATCTGTGTGACATGGAAAAGACAAGGGAAAGAGAAATGTCACTATCTGGGATTTGCCCAGGGAGATGAATTCACGAGCCGATTAAGTCACAGCACTGGGATACAGGTACAGACAGCAGAGAAGTTACAGGGAAAATAGCTCTGTACGTTTTAATACCATTCAGGCACAAAAATTGCTCTAATAGTTTATGATAAATGCATGATAAATATTTACAAGTAGCTTACTTAGCTTCGGGATGAGTTCTGTAGGAGAACTTGCCATTGAACAGCACCTGAGATCTGCGCTGGTGGGGCTGAGCACTGCAAGAGGCACCTCAAACCCCAGGGACAGTCTTCTTGATGCTCTCGTTTCTAAACATCAGTTCTGAAGATACCACTTTCCCTGAATGTATTCAGCAAAAGTGTGTTCTTCCATGAATTAATGAGTCAGGGAGCTGTCTTGAAAAATGCCAAATGTGCAATTTTTGCTGGGACAAGAGCTGTATATTGGATCACAGCCAAAGAGCTGAGGATCAGGTTTCAGAGAGGAATATTACATATTCCAGTCTTGTATCCCTCCTGATAGCATTCCAATAATCTCATGGCAAAAATCCACCAAGCTTTGGCCTGTAGCACAATATCCCCACTACATTAAATGTATTTCTTTATTGAGTATAGTAATAAAAAAGTTCCAGAATCTGGGCTCACATTCCAAATATCCCTCCAACATTTCAGTTCTACAAACATGCAAACAAGACTTGAGATTTCACACAATGCTCCACAGGATTTGTAAATGCAGCAATGAAGTAAAAAAGAATGTAGTTTGTACTTACAAGGTTGGATGTTTGGGGATTTGGTGGTGGTTTGTAATTTTTTTTTTAAGTCTGGTTTTAGTTGTTTTTTTGTTTTTTTTTTTTCAAGTTTGTCAGGTTTGTGGAAAAACATCATACAAAAGGGCAATTGAATTTCTGTTCATAACCATAAGCTATTCTGTTATCCAAATTTAGTAACCTTCCAACCACTTTTATTTTTTATACAGTCTTAGAAAATAAGGCTCATCAGGGCTGGAAGTATTTAAACTCTTCTATGATTAGTAACTTCTTCAAAACCACCTGCATGGCTTCCAATGAAAGCTAGTTATGATGGAATAATATCATGTATCCAGGCATACATCATGCATTTGTCAAAGGGGAGCGAGCACAACTCACAAATGAACAAGTGGTATTTTATAATCTGTAAAAATTTGAAAGTCAGGCTGAATTATTTAATGTATTTTCCTCCAGCTTAAGCTGTCTGGATCCAGTGAGGATTCTTTCATATACAGCATAGGAAATGGAATCAAAAAGGAAAACAACATGTGGCAGGAGAAAGCTGGAAATTTTAGTAGGAAGTCAGTTTACTTCCTCATTCTTCTCATAAAGCTATAATAAATTTTCACACGAAAAATTAATGGGTTGTATTTTCACCAAATTTCTGATTGTTGGGATATCTGAAGAAAAGTTCTAAGCAGTTTAGAACAAGCACACTTTAATCTCATATGGCAACATTTTCCCTATCCTTTCAGGAAATTCAAAGCTACTACACATTAAATTCTATTACACACATTCGAAATTTAAATCTTGTAAAGGCTTTTAAAACACTCAGTGTTGAAAAAACCCAAAACAACATTGCCCCCCTCCCCCCCCAAAAAAAACCCCCCTCATCATTTGTACAACAATAAAGATTTTCTTTGTAGAAAATGTGACATTCATGGAACTAACAGCAGATTATCCGTATTTAAAGTTCCCTCTGCTCCTTCTCATATGGCAGTTTCCTCCTCACTGGTGGAGAAGGCCATGATTGGCCATGCAGGTTCCTACAGGGAGTTTAGGAAGCTTAGGGTGTCTTTTCCCCTCCAGAATATTGGGATGAGTTTCTCCTTTTGGATTAATAACGTTAAACATTTGTGCATTATACAAATGCAGACGACTTCCAGCTTGAAGAACTGAGAGGGAATTCAAGTCAACTGGCCATTTTTGGATGTAGATACTGGGTTGTGGAAAGAATACAGGTGTTGTAGCAGAAAGCTGGACCCAGGTTATGTAACCTGCAGTACTTGTAAATTAGAATTCTGGCATGAGGAGTTCAGGAATTGTGCATTTGGATCTTGGACTGGATTTTGACCTAAACAATTTTCTTTATATTAGAATCTGCCTTGAGTGGCAGTTTAAGCAGCAAGATTATAATATTTTTTAGTATACTTCCTCCCATACTATAAATCTATTATCAAAAAGAAATTTGTTTAGGCCCTCTACATTATTGGGAAAATGATCCTGGGCATCATAACATACACAGACTTCAGCTCTGGAAGATACAGTTCAGATTCTAGAAAATATATTCTTACAACTATATGAATTACTTTTCTACCAGTGACACGATCCACAGTGTTCTGCTGAGGTGAAAAGGGATTATTAAAGAAGTTACACGCCTCTTTAAAAAAAATACCAAAATATTTAACTTGTTACCATTTTAACAAAGCTTAGAACCAATGATAAAATTGTTTAATCCTACACAAAACCAAAGGATAAGTCTAAGTAGCTAACAAAAAATTTAGGCACAGTCTGCTGTGCAAGGAATCAGGGCCAGAAGCCAGATAAGTTGCTATTAGCAACATGCATGTGAGCATTGTCTTGTACAGGACAAAATCAATGTGTTCTCTATGAACATTTCTGATAATATAAACACAGAAATACATTTCTATCAGCTGCTAGCATGCATGCCATTTTTTTTCACCCACCCCAACTGCTATTTAAGTATTTGAGAAAAACATGCTACCTAATACATAATTATTGAGGACAGTTGATGCAAAATTCAAACCACAGTAGAATATCCTTCAAATGTTTATTAAATTCTTTCTTCCAGCTGTAGCTTAGAGTTTAGCCCTAACAATGTGTGCCAAGAGCATTTTGCTTGCCTTCTCATTAGTGCTGTACCAAATCACTTCTCTCCAATCACTGTATGAAAACATTCATTTAAGTCAGCACTGAGGTTTTCATTTAATTTCAAAAGCAACCTTAGAGCAACATTAACAGCAAGTGTAATAACACGCTTCTTGTACCAGCATTCCAAGATGAATAACATAAATTTTGAATAAAGTCATTTTACTTCTGTGTTGTTTTTTTTTTTTTCCCTTAATTTTGCCTTTGTTTTGTGTTTCCCCCCAGGAACATGGAATCATGGAATCACAATGCCACAGTACCTGTCACAGCCTGCTGGTCATCCACCATTAACTTTAAACCTTTTCCTCGCCGCACCACGCGCACTGTGTGCCACTCATTATCATTGAGGTTATAGCCAGCAAAAAGGGTTTCTGGGCCTTTGCCTGTAGGACATGCCAAACAGTCATTATGCAATCTTTAAAGCAGTTTACATGTGAGCCTCACAGAGAAAGAGAGAAACAGAGAGGCTGGCTGGGCAAACGTTAAAACTCACCAAAAGTCACATCAAGCAAGAAAATTACCAAGTATAAGCAAAATGTAGAGCTACTGTATATTATAGAACTATTACACTGAAACACTTCTAATGTCTATTTAACCATGTAAACACATTGTATAAGCACCAGGTTTTCATAAATAGGCACAGTCAACATGGATTTAATTAGTCACTTTTCAATCTCATACAGACCTTTAAGAAATGGGATTACTGAGCCAAAAGAACTTCAAGTATGGATTTACAAGACTGGATTTTTGCTCCTTTATTAAAAATAATTTGGTGGAAGATAAAAAATGGTAAATGTGTATGCATGTGTGTTATCTTTTCTTAATCTATGTCAACTTCTCTGTTTAGTTTCTGTTTATTAGGACTTCTCAGAACATCATCTATTACCTGATCTACATGACTTGCTGATATTCAGATCCAGTACCTTCTGCTGTTAGTGGATCTTCAAACTGTACTTTCCTTTTTCATTTAATGGATATGGGGTTTTTTTGAAATCTGCTATTTTTTCCTCAGCAGTAGAGCAAACACTTTTTATGCAAATTCTGTATATAGCACAATGTATTTGTGACAACCAAAGTATTCACAAACCTAGGAAAAAGGATACCTTCAATGCCCAGGAAAAGATTTCTCATAAGAAAAGAACTATGGAAATTGTCCCTTGCACTGTTGACCAAGAAGTAAAAGAGAGAAAGAAAAACCCTGACTTTGTACTGTCATGGATATGAATAGATATATGATAGAATTGATAAGAATAGAATATCATCTGATAGATCAAGTGCTGCACCAATTGATCAAAATTCATGTGGTGACTGTCCAAATTGCTAATCTGCAATAAACAAATTACATTCTTGTAAAACAGAGACCTCCCTGGCCTGTTTTTCAGTTCGTGTGGCAGAATAAATGCTGCTGATAACTAAAAGTTGTCAATTAAATTCTGGACTCCTCTGTGCAAAACAGACACGGAGCTCCTGGAACTGGTCCACAGGAGGGCTACAAAGATAATCAAGGGAGAGAAACATCTCTCTGGTGAGGAAAGGATGAAGGACTGGGTCTGTCTAGCCTCAAGAAGAGATGACTGAGAGGAAACCTCATCAGTGTCTGTGAGTACCTGCAGGGAGGGGCCAGGGCATGGACCAGGCTCTGCTCAGTGGTGCTGGGCAGTGGGACAAAAGGCATGGGCAGGAAATGAGGCTCAGGAAGTTCCACCAGAGCATGAGGAAGAGGTTCCTTACTGTGCAGGTGACAGAGCACTGGAACAGGTTACCCAGACAGGCTGTGGATATCCCTCCTCCCTGGGGATATTCAAGACATATCTGGACACCTGTGCCACGTGCTCCAGGATGAAACTGTTTGAGCAGGGAGGTTGGATCAGATGCCCCACTGTGGATCTTTCCAACCTGACCCATCCTGTGATTCTGTATAAGAGACACAATATAAAATAACTTTTGGCACAGAAACATTAGGGTTACCCTGAGTCAGACCATTATCTCCGCTGTGCCCTTCCACGTGGCTCTAGCCCATGTGTCAGTCTTGCTCTGAAAGGGAGATGCAACTAGCTCTGAAACTCTTCCACTTTTCTCTTGGGATTCTTTTCCATCCATTACAGGCTAACTCTGATGGTGAGATCTGTTAATAAAATCAAAGCCTAAAATCAAAGCCTCTCTGACTTCAGAACTGCACAGAGGGAAAAGGACACTAAGATCTTGATGCATCTGTTCAGCATATTGGACAGTTTTCATCTCAGATACTTTCCATCTTCTGTCAGCATTTTTTAAATTGCTGCTGTTTATTGCCCTGCTTTTATATGCAACCTTTGCAATTTGGGCATGCCAAGGGATCTCCAGGAACAAAAATGCAAAGCAAAGGCACTGAGAGAGTCTCATACACTGTTCCTCTGTGTGTCTGTGGTGACACCAAGGTAGGAAAAGTGCTGGAACCCAGCAGAAGCAGATGATTGGGGTTAACTACCCGAACCATTATGTTCCTTAAATGTTTATTTTCTTTGAAAAGAGAAAAACCAGTTTTGCATAAAGCTTAAGTGAATAACATTCTCTTTCAATGTGCTGGTATAGATGCAGTGACTAAAACTTTAAGTAATTTCTTTTAGGCACTTTAATGGAAGCAGCTTCTACCTAGATTTGGAGACAACAGATCGATTTTTTTTAAAAGAAAGCTGAAATAACATGAGCAAAATCTTAGCGAGAGTCAATAGGCCTGCACCATTTAATATTATTGTAAACATATTCATACTTATTTGTTAGCCCAATCTCCTTTTTTTTTTTTAATTTTTAAAGCAGTTGAACCACTTAGCCCCCATTATCTTGCCTCAGATATCTAAAAGACCTAAAAGCATATGCAATTTTAATTTACCCTCACATTAACAACCCTCTGTAGTGCCCCTTTTGTGCAAAGGTGCCTCAGTGTACATTAATATCAAATCCAACTTGGCAGCTCACATTTACAGGCAAATCTACTTTTTCTGTTTTAATGGCTGGGGACTTGTAAACTCTTCCTGTTGTAAAATTAAATGTGTGCTTTCCTATGCATCAGTCTATTTCCCTTGCAAGAGTAGTCAGAGTAAAAAAATCAGGCCAGAACTCTGTGTAAACTGCCTGTTCCCACTGCACACAATCCAAAAGAGGATTAAGGGGACCCCTGGTGAAAGGGCTTTGAAAAGGACAAACCTTGGTGTGACACACCCTGGGAGAGGGGCACTGAAAAGAGTCCTGGCTTTGGAGAAACCACCCACTTGTATGGAAAAGAGACCTTTCTTTCCTGGGGCTGATCCCTAACAGAGAAAAACAGCTTTGGATCAGTCAGAAATTGCAGAACAGCAGTGCCCAGTGCCCAGGGATTGTGTCTCTACCTGTCCCACCATGCTGCACCCCTGCAAAGCAGGGCAGTTTTCCATGGCAGCTGAAGAGGGAGATAAGGAAGGATGGATGCTCACCATTCCTGTGCTAATGCAGGGCTTGGGCTGCTTCCTGGCCAAGGACATGCTTTCACTCAGAAAAGCTGCAAATATGATTGTGAGCAGAGTATTTAGGAGAAAATTGTCTAAATGCTTAAACACAAAAACATGTAGGAATCCCTTGATAGCACAAGACTACCAGAACGGCAGAAGAAAACTCTTAACATGCCTTGTTAAATGGCACTGGTCAACCTGAAACATAATTCATATTACTACTTTCCTTACTGACTTTTAAATATATTGACCAAATATATATAATTTAAACATCATATTGAGATCATAATGGTACAGAGTCTTCTTTTGCCCTGGTTATAGTTCTTAGGGTGAATCTACTATAAATTTATGTCTAAATCATTGACTCTCCAGTCTTGTTCTGTCTTTACACTGATCTGACTCCATTTAAATCACACCAGCAGAAAGTTCTCTTAAATAAGTGCATTTAAACAAGAATTGGTATACTGCCACCTTTTTTCTTTTTTTTGGCAAGAGGCCAAAGGTGCTCTGGGCTTAAAAAAAAAAAATGTTCTATATCTCCCATAAGAAGAAAAGCAAAAGCCCCAATTAAAAGAATATATATACATACATAGATAAAATTTTGTTTTGTTTTACATGGACTGATACTATTTTTCCAAACTTATGCCCTTCCACTCCTATTTCCCATACTGTCCTTCCCCTGGAACTCATCTGTCTCTTTCTGGGCAGGATATAGTTATTTTGCCTCACACACCCAGCCAGCACTGGCTCACTTTCTGTTCTACTGATTCTCTCAGACACTAAAACCTTAATCATAAACCTCTTCTTTCTGAAAAAAGATGCAAACTGGGAAGAAAAATCCACTAAGTATCTCCTTCTGCTTAAGTATGAAATTTATTATCAACGTCTATGTCCAGCTCTTTTCCTATTTTTAAAGGCTTAAATAACCACCAGATTTTCTGCATCCTTAGAGAAAATGGATAGTACCAAATAAAAGAAGCACTGGCACTTTTATGGCTACCACAGTTTGCTCAGAGTCCATCATGCCAGTAAAATCTCCACATCCCTTTAAAGGCAGATAATTGCTTGTACAAACACCTTTTCACAAAGCAAAATGCAGACTGCAGGCAGTCAATACAGGTACAAATCTTGATGGTGCAATTCATTATGAGCTAAGACATATAAAGCCCCAAACATTCCCAGTTACATGTTTACTTTGGCATCCAAAGCTGAGCTTCCTTTGTTGTCAGCACCTCAGCTGGAACTTAACAGCCCTTTCAAAGTTAAAGGAAAAAAGTATGAACCTCCCAAAGAAAAAAAAAATCTCATTTCCAGCACACTGAATATTCTAAATGTTCTGTGGAGATTCCTATTCTCTTTACTACCTTGTGAGGAGCTTACTCAGCCTAATTCAAGTGCTGAAGGTTTGCTGAATTCCAACCAGTCGACCAACTTTAATATGCACAAATTTTTCTCTTACAGGTATCTATCCTGTGGTACTTTACTTTTAACCAACACCTTGAACAGAACTGATGATTTTGAAAGCAGATAGTAGCTCTTGCATTCAAGATGAGTTCAAAATGAGCTGTCTGAATTTTTTCTCACAAGGCCATCCACCAGTACCACTAAGGCATACACCAAAATGCTTGGAGCATGCAATTCTGCCATCAAAATAGATGTGAAACATGAAATACAGAAAGAGGCACTATAAACAGAGACTAGCAAGGGAGATTATGTGGTTCAGTGAATGCTATGCTAACTAGTGGAATCCAAGCCAGATACAGGCAAATTACTACTATTTATTTATTAGTCAGCATAAGAAAGATCAGTGGTTTCAGCCTGGTTTGCTAATAGAAAACTGTGCATGCTACAACTATCAGTGTCAGGTGCCATCTAGACAAAAAGACATTTGGGCAAGAAGACAAAACCCTGGGATCAATTCAGTTAATAGAGAACGTCACTTTACGTCAAGATTTGTCAAGATTTCAGCTGAAATAATAAATATTTTATGATTCAGCTTGCTATGTAGAGACAGCTGTGTGGCTCTGAGACACCTAAGAGTGTCATTGTGAATACCTGGTGCAGAACAAGAGGGACTCTGTGCCATCTCAGTTATCCTGCTTTCCAGAGTAAATTTAGCATGCCTCTAATCTAGGCTTCTGTTCCAGCACTCAGCCAGACTCACAGGCACTGTGCAAACCTCACGAGGCTCCTGCATTACATTCCAGGCTGCAGCACAAAAGCTCCAGGAGAGATCCCTCCAGAGCAAGGCACAGAAACACAAGACATGCAGGGTAAGGCATCTTAACCTTCACTGTCCTTTCTATGGCTGGCTGCAGAAACATTGCTGGTCTTCTAAAACACTCATTAGCACAGCTGAGCTTAAAAAGTCAATTAATATAGTGAACCAACTGTATTTTAAGTGACTCTGCTGGTATCATCCCAAAATTCCCTGGCTAAACATGTTTCTCGCCAAGAGAAAAGTTGCATTGCCTTTTAAACATCAGAAATGTGTGTCAGGTTATCATTTACAGCTAATTGATAGGATAACTTGGAAAAAAATCTAATTGCAAGTCAAAGAAATTTTGTCCACTACATTTTCTCCCCAACAGACTCATATGGAAAATTCCACAAGAACAGCACATTCACTGAATTGTATCAAGAAAAACATATCAATCTTGCATAGCTTGATCCAAATGCTGCAGCCCACAAAAGTTTTATTATAGGCAAAATTGCTTTTGGCAATTTGGGTAATGTATTGGCAGTTAAGGATATTTTTATCCCTTTCTTTAAAAACAAAATTTGACATTTCAGAAATTAAAATGAAGGAGATTGGAGCTGCTAATATTCATCAGCCTTCATTCCAGCTGTAGAACAGATTTGCTCATATTCCTTAGAATAACAAGAATACAATATTAAATATTTCCATTGAGGCATATCTATATTTCTCACACAGAAATGCAGAAAGCTAAACAAGATAGTTTTGAAAATTCTACTGGCTTCCCCTACATGACCAAACTACAAACAGACTGCATTTAATATTGATCTAGCTCACTAGCAAGGAGAAACAGCACACACAGTGAATTCACAGGGGAAGAAAAATCCATGGGAGGATATAAAAACGGCCAATCCAGGAATCAAGCACCATATCCAGTTCTGAGGGCACAGAGTTTTTATTTGTCTGGTTCTTTTCTCTCTTTCCTCTAAATTTGCTTCCCTGACCATGGTCTGAGCTGCTGTGCATTTTCCCCCCTCTCCCAGCTTTGTCTTTCTTTTGGCAACTGTTAAATTTAGGCTGCAATATCACACATACTCACTCATTTATTTTCTTTTAGGCTGTGAGATATTCACTGTGACACAGCTGATGTCTAAACAGAGCCAGTGTGGACCCAGGTGGGAAGGCAGAACACAGGCAGATACATTGGACTAAATTAAATCTAAGGATTCTGCCAAGAAAGGTGCTGCTGATGAGCCACTGTCTTGTGAAAGCCTGTTCTCTACAAATAGGATCAGTACTCAATTTCAGCAAGATGGAGAAAGAAAGAAAGAAAAACATCAGAAAGCAGTAAATTTTGGAGTTGCAAGTCTTGGCCTCTAGATTTCCCTGCTAGACTAAAGGATATGGAGAAGACAGGCATATGCTCTCAAAAGTGTGCCTTGCTGGTCAATAATTGGGTCTATATTAATTTGAACTGCATTTCCTGAATAATAAAAAAAGGGTTTTGAAGTTGCAATTACAACTCTCTGTGAACCCAGAGCACATGAGAGGATGAAACTGATTTTGTTACTGCATTATGAAATGTCTGACCCATCTTAGAGATGTCTCTCAATGTAGAGCTTAAAACATTTATGGCTTAAAATCACTTGCATTTTAATTTAGTTTTTCAACTCATCTATCTAAGCAAGCAAAACACAAACAGTCCTAAGGACATGTAATTTTCCTTTTTCTTGGAAATAATGAAAGAAAAGTATCTTTTAAAAGCAGCTAAGCCCAGAAGTCAGCTAGTTCCTTGTATTTTTAATAAGAGTGCAGCTTCTCTTTCATACTGCCCTCTGAGGACCACGACTATCAGAAAATGTGCTAAAGGTACTGAACGTTGGATGAACCTACCCCAAGGCCCTGAACTAAGGCAAAGTCAACGAGCATGAAAAAATATGGTTGTTGCTTTGTCAGCTCTGAGACATTTTCAGAAACCATGGTGAACCTGACAATTGCCTTTGCTGTAGGTGAGGCGAGCGTGAACTTCCAATCCATGGCAATTCCAGGCTAATTTAAAGAAAACTTGAGTGCATGATTATTTACTTTTTATTTACTGCAGGTAAAGAAATGTGCAATTGCAAAGATCTTGCAGCTTTACAGCCACACTGTAAGGTCATATCCTGCCCTGGATCAGGCCAAGTTTTTTAAAGTGCACTCAAGGCTTATCAGTGGGAGCTGGCATTCAGCAGATTCACTTCCACAAACTACTTGTGTGGCTTCAGTAAATCTCAGTTTGTTTTCACATTAACTTGACATGGCTGCTATAATGAAAAATTCCACAAATTTTAAGCTGAATATGGTTTGAGCATTTTGTTTGAAGCCAACTTAACACAAACACTTTCAAGTCAATACCTCTGACTTCAGTCTACCTAAGCTACTGCTGTACATTAAGAAAGCAACTATGTCACAGACCTTCTATCCCATTTGATAACTGAATTTATTTTTTTAAAAAATCTCATCCACCATAAGCTTGCATATTACATGAAAAAGAAGATGGGAAATTTTAATCCCTGTAAAACAGTGAAATTCTCCCATGCAGGATTACGCTGAGCTTTCTAATTATCAATGGAAAATTCTTTTTAGGTCTTATTTAACAAAACTTGGTAAAACTGCTGGAGAATAGAACGGCTAATTCATCTGGAGTTATGAAGTATTAATACTTTTCCCCCCCTCTATAAAAAGAATAGGATTGAAAATCATGGGAACTGATGTGGGAATTGGGAACTCCTACGTAAAATAGCACTAAAACTAACATTAACCTCCAATTTTAAGCAATATTGAAATGCAATTTTTTAAAAGTAAATATTCATTGTTCACCTATGATTTTAATGGCATCCAGAATCTCTAATATTCATTATTCCTGTATAAATTCAGAGCTTTATCAATACTACTGATTTGTGAGATGTGGCTTAAAGCAGGGGAAAACAGCAATCCTAAGATAAACTCAAGTTTCTCCTTTCCCAAGAAGGGTTTGTTTTTTACCTCAGCAGACTCATTATTCTGGTCTTGACGGCCAAACCAAAAGACCCAAACCTCAGAAAACACAGAGATAGAAATGTACATTTCCCTATCGTGGATTCCTAGAAGCAGCAAGAAGATTCCTCTAAGTTTTCAAAGGAATGAAGTGTGCTGCACCTGATGATCTCCATTTCCTTAGACATCATATCTACAAGCTACTGCTCAAATAAGGTGCCCTCAGACTCCAGGGGAATTTTGCTGTCTCCTCTAAGCCCAAGAGATCTGGAGGAATTCTGCTTTGGAAGAAGGGTTTCACAAACAGATGGCTATCTGAATAACTTTTATAGTCTGGACCTTAATCTCTGTCATTCAGCTGATGAACAAACAAAAATAAACAAAATAGACTGAGAGACAAAGGTGCTCCAGGCAAGAGATGCAGCTGATCTCCAAGTGTACCCTTAGGAGCCTGAAGAACCTGTGCTACTTCTTTTCACTTCAACTCAATAAAGATATAACCTAACTTACAGCAATCTTTATAGAAAAAGTAGGTACATATTTGATTTTTTTTCCACTGAGAGAATTGGAATATTTGTTGCTCATTGGCTAGATTATAAGTGACAACAGGAAAAAAAAAAGAAGAAAGCTTTGACACATTAGCCTTTCTGACATTGATATTGACTGTGCCCATTTATATCAAAACCATGGCTGACAAAACTCATTACATTTTAAAATATAAGTAAGCACAACTTAAATATGCTTATCTATAATTTACCTTTTATAGAAAAAAATCTTTATGCTTAGTTAAATTAACATAACAGGAAAAAACCCCATTTAAATATTTCCTTTTACCATTATATCTTGCACAATATTATTAAGAATAAGCAGATTGGAAACTAGCTGGCATAGAAAGGAAGAGAATTTGGACTGTGACTTTATTTTAAGAATAGGCTCCTCTTAATTTACAGGTGTCTTCTTCCCAAAAACAGTTGTTATGAAATAGTTACAACTAAATCTCACACTCATATCCTTTATTTGTTGTTTTGGTGTTTGTTTTTTTTTCTTTTTTGTAATTTAAATGCTGAATTATAACATTTTGCCTAATTAAGAATAATGAGAATAATATTTAAATGTTTATTATTATTGATTATTAACTGTTTTAAAACATTTTTATAATCATAATGGATCAAAAAGCACAATTTCATGACACTGCTTATTCTTGGATATTTCTAGGCAGATAGGAGTCAAGGGAGGAGAACTAAAATAGACATTTCAGGCTGTTTTCAGAAATTACAAATGGATGAATACAAAGGTTGATCCCTGTTCTGTGATCAGCCTCCACTGACTTTGATGGGTAAACTCTTGCATGCCTGAGTAGAAGAGAATAGCTTTAGCACATGGAATAGTTTTTAACATTGAGAGAACCTCTCCAGTGCTCTTGCGCCATTTACCATCTCTTTAGGTTTGTGCTCAGTATCAGCAAGTGACAATTTTTTATTTAACAAGTAAGCTTCTTGACACAAGTGCCTGCTTGCACTTTCTTTCACTCTGTATCTTGATTCATGCAATTTTAGGGAATCAAGAATCCGTGTTGCTGGCTTTCAGAGGTAGTGCTGCTCTTATTCACAGCCAATTAGCTCATCAGCTGAGCTCCTAAGTGCCTTGTATCATGTCAGTGAAGGTGTCAGCTGTCTCCTGCTAGCTGGAGATGTGAGAACACTTCTTCCCTCCACAGCAAACGGTGTGGTCCTTCCCTCCTAGGGAACAGCAGACTTGTTTTCAAGCTGCTGAAATGTGACACAGCAAAAACTGCAGAGACAGTTCAAAGCGTAGCAGTAACCACAGCAAAAATTCAGCAGGTAATTTTCTCCAATATTCAACAATCGTGCTTAAATTTTGGTAAAACTGTAACTCCTTAAATGGCAGTGAGCATGATTGCTATTTTTCACTTCTGATCCAGTTTCCACAAGTCATATACAAACAGTTCATGGCATGTAAGTGAAAGATGGAATTGTTGACTTACCTATTTGAGCTTTCTTTTCCAGACAGATTTTACTACTAGTGAGAAATGCCTTAATGTGCAGAGACAGAGAGGAACTTTTAACTAATGAAGTTTTATTTCTACACACATGCACTTCACTCCCTGGAGGAAAATCTCACATGGATTATCTCACATTAAATGAATGAGAAATAATACCAAAGAATTAATATAAACTACGTGAACCACAGCTCCCTTTTTTCTTTAATTGCTTTTTCTCATTCCATGTCTTGGTCTTCATCTTGTGTCTTGTTGCTTCAAGACTGCCTAGACAAATAACTACTGAAGAATTCCTTGCAAACTTCCCAAAGGGGACTGCATCTCAGAAAGCCAACTTTATCTTGATGTCTCAGCTCAACAGAGCAATATCTCCTTTGAAGTGACTTGTCTGATGGATTGAGGCCTAGAAATCAGCTGGAAGGGAGCATAAGTTAACCTCTTGACATGTCATCCAAAAAAGTAATGTGCTTGGATGGAAATTTCAACAGCTACCTGAATATAATTCATTAAAGTTATTGTCAAGAAGAGATAATAAGGAAGCAGTTATGTGGTTCCAGTAATAAAGCTACTGAGTGCTTAAAATGTTATGATAGATGTTTCATGCATTTTAATAGACATAAATGCAAAATGTGCTAGATACAGAGTAAGTGCTTTTAATATAAGTAACTGCTCATCAGTGACATGCACTGGGTAGATGTTTTTAATGGTAGCAGCTCTTCAAAAAAAGCACATTGAGAAATGAATTACTGTTCTTATAACATTAATGAAGAGCAATGTTGTAGCTGAGAGCTTGCTAGGCATCAAGACTGAACTTATGAAACGATGCCTTGCTGCAGAGGAGTGAAGCAAGGATAATTGAGCCACCTTCCTGAAACAGCCATGGAGACATTAGCAAAGCTAATACATACTTACACAAAGGTTTTTTGCAGATGCAGTAAAGGAGGGGTCATCAAAATGCCACAGAAATCAGATTCTGTGAACTTGTGTTTGTGCAAATAGGTGGACAACTTAATTTCTGTGCTATGCATGAAAAGCACAGAAGCTCTACGCCCATGTGCTGTTCTCTGCTGTCTATAATCAGATTTCACTGGTCTTAGTGCTGAAAGAGTAAGATAATTCCTTACCAGGGATTTATTCCAGACTTCCAGCAGAACAAATATAGAAATGTATCAAAATAATTTTGATTTATGCAAAATTTTAGTTTGGCACCCTTGTCATTTTTCCTTTCTTTGATAGAAGAAAAGGGAGCCAAACATTCCCTAAGCAACTTGGCTCTCCTAATCACACAAAGATGAGAAATAGGATCAAATCTGACTCTCACTGAAATTAGTTGCACTTTTTTCAATCATTTAGAAGCAGTATCTATTAATATGAGAGGGACAGACAGAAACTTGGCAATTCCCCCCAACATATGCCAGACCTACTGCAATGCTCACTGGCTGTGCTAGTGAGAGCCAGACACCCCATTCCAGTTTCATTCTTTGATTCTCTTTCCCCTTTCCCTTATTTCCTACCAAATGCATGTCCATTCTATTAAAAAAAAAACAAAAAACAAACACTTATTCTATTAATTCCTTACAAGTGTATATTAGGACAGAATGACAGCTGTGAGCATGTGATGTGCTGGTCAGAAAAGCAGTATCCACCTACAGAGAGATGGCAATTTGGTTGGTTTTCCTTGGAAACTTCTTGAGATAACACAGCATCACTGAATTTCTAAGCCTGTGGTTTTGGAAAAAGCCCTATTCCCTTACTTAATAGATTTAAATGCTTTCTGAACAAAACTATTAATGATTTCAGTATGTTTTCACACAGATTTTTTTGGAAAAAATAAACCAAGTTTCCACCCCCTGAAAATAAGTTTTCAGATTGTAGTATTACAATAGAAAGACTGGAGTGTTTCTCCATAGAATTTCAATTTATAGGCACTTCTAAATGTTTTCTGCAAACATATTAATAAATGTTCCTCTCAAGAGCATTATATCTTAGAAACAGACAGTCCTAAGAAACAAAGTCATAAAAAGGAAATAAAGGTGTTTTTACATGAAGTCTGATAGTATTTTTAAACTGTGCATAAATTTAGAAACCTCATCAACTCACCAATGCTGAGTTACTGTTATTTTTTCTTAATACTGAAGCATGACAATTTCTTTTCTAAAGAGCTACAGAGCAAAATTTCTTATTACTAAGTAAGAAAAAAATATTCCAATACCTAGTGAATATAAAAGAGCCATCTTAATGAATGGCTTAGCATAATTTGACTTGATTTGTCAGTTAATCAAGAAGGTTTTTTGAGAAGTTGTTGAAATATTGGCTTGTGTCATCTGCTGCCATCTGTGTGTTAACACTCTAATTTTCATGGAATCTGATTACAAAGTTTAGAATGACTGTATACAACCCAGTTGATGATAGATTTATATTTTTTTTTTCAGCCTAATGTTTCTGTGAGTCTGTGATTACTTTCACTAGCAATTTCCTGTTGCTCTCAATACAGGGTATAAACTAGTGATGAAATAATTAGCAAAAGAAGTTGCAAATTAAGCTGGGAAATGGCACATAAGACCAGCTAGTTCAGCACTGTGCTTTCAAGAGCAGCACAGAAAATCAGAACTGTTCTGTAGTAATTACTACTCTAACACAGTAACAAGCTTCCAGTGATGGACATGTTTGGGACTTTTGGAGCTGCAGAAACAGCCTTATCTCAGAAAGTCCTCTATGTACTTCCATTTCATTAAAAACAACAAAAAAAATCAATTTATTAACCTCCTGCTGCTTCTTACGGCTGTATGTTTATTAAAATACATTCATATTCTCTTGGGTATTTTTTTTTCTGTGTAGGAAAGCTAATCCATCCTTGTAATCCTCCCTGCTGCAGTGACCTGTGTTTTCCCCATTTGAGTTGATCATGAGGAACAGGAACTGAACACATGTGGAACGTTCAGGAGGAGGATAAACCATGGCTGCATAACAGCATAATGCTGCTTTCTCTTCTGGTCTTACCTCCTCTCCCTACAGCTACCCTGGGATTTCTGGTCACTTCTGAGCACTGAGCTCTTTTATGAGAGCTGTTTACAATGGCTGCACAATTTCTTCAGCTCAGTGCCACCACATTCCATTGCTACACTCCCATAATTAAGGTGACATTTCCTGGCATGAATTACTCTGTGCCTATTTAATTCCAGCTACCACTTTCCTGTGCAGCCATTCAGCATTTTGGAGCCCCTCAGAAAATCCTCAAGCATGGCATTTCGTTTGATTGTCTTAAATGATCCCATTGCATTTGCAAATAATATCATCACAGTGTTCATCTTTGTCTCTCCATCACTCATGGATGTGATAGCAGAGATTCCTGTGAGAGCAGCTGGGGGCAGAGCTTTACTGTGGAATGACTGCCATGGCAGCCCAGTTCACTAATATGAAAAACATTAGCTTTTCTATATTCTTCTCCAGAAGAAAATATTATTCAATTCCTTTGCTATTACTGATTAGAACAGGATTCCTTATTATCCCTGTGAGATTTGACTGTAACACCCACTTTCTGTCATGGAAAAAAATTGAGGATAATTTAAATCACTAGTCCTGAAATGTGATTAAATCATCTTGCTTCTCAAGAGCTAAAGGAAGAAAACATAAAAGTAAAATAAGAGAAATTTAGAACCTGCTATACATGAAAAACTTACTTTCAAGTGCTTCTCCCCATTAAAATATTTACAAGGCCTAGTCTACATCTTCTGAAAAGTCATTTTATAAAAGATTTGCTAGGACCAGTATGAGCTAGACACACACAGCTCCCTTGCATATAAATCAGGATTTATTAATTCAAGACAGTCTATTCTTACAGATCCAGCACATCCTGGAGGCTGCTTTGTCCCTGCTGGTAAAATGAGAGGCCACATGCTTGCAGCAACTTCTGCTTTCCTACCCTCCAAGAGCCCTCTTGTCATATTTAGTGTTTTAGAGGATCTCCTGCTCCCCTTTCAGAGCTCAGGCTGAAGGATCAGAGGGAACAACTTCAGACTGTTCCCTTGGGCTTTGCTTGTGAAACTTCAGCAGCATTCCAGAGCCCATTGAAACACAACCACACGGTGGCCCTGACTCAGAGAGCCTCTCATACCCACCAAACTGACAGCTGTCTATACCTGGCATGGCAAAAACTAAATTATACACTGAAATATCACAAATGGAAAGTCTATTACTTTTCAGCAATCTTAAAGGAGTTTCTGAAAACATTTACCTGGCAGTGCTAAAAAAGTCTTTACCTGAATGTTAAACTAATGATTTTTCACCACCAGTTAGGGCAACTAATTTTAAGATGCACATAAATAGCCTTGTGTTTAAGCTTTTGCTGTTGCCTTACTGTGGCTATTACAGAGCACACCACTGTGCCTTGAGAAAGTCACAGTTAATATTACTATAGTAGGTTTGATTAGTGAGGACCCTGTTAAATGAGCTTTATCTTTAAAGTACCATGAGCAGAAGGTGTGACTTAGAAAGACAAAAGTAAGAGGATGAAAAGGGTGAAAAGACAGCAAAGAAGCATACACACACAAAAAAGAAAACATCTGTTTACCAGTAAGAGAACTTGAAATAATATTTTACTGACAGCCTGCCAGGAGACTAATGGCAATTTTCTCCTCTGTTAGCTAAGGAAGAGCAAACATAGATGAAGGTTTATAAGGAGCAAGTAGAATGTAGGCACGGAAATAAGCTTTATTTCTGTCCTTCATATAGGCTGAAAGCACTGATGGAGCAAAGCCCTCAGTCCCCAGCAGCCAACCCTGAAAGCTTGGTCAGGGAGAAAGCAAATATCACAGACCCTTAAATGGTCAGCCAGCACATACAAAGCCTTTATTTTCACTTTGATGAAGGTTTGAGCTTTTTTGCTGCTGATATGATTGTCTCCCATGTCCCAGCTAAGCAGATTCAGGCAGGGGCCTTACCACTGGCTTTGACAAATTATATGTGTAAGACTCTTTCTAAGGTTTCTTCACAATAAAGCTAGTTGATTCAAGTCTCTTAATTAGTTCAAGATTTCTTAACAACTATAACTGAATAAGGAAGGGGTAAAAATGGAATCTTTTTAGATAACTTGTGTTTCCGTGCAAAATTCCTGTGCTAGCCAAAACATAGGCTTGAGATGAGAAATTAATATATCACAAGACTGATTTTCTCAATCACTCACTGAGAGAACTCATTCTTGGAAGCCCAATGTGCCTTCATTGTTACCTGCTCAGAGTTCTCCCTCAAGCCAATGTGAAATGGCTTTCCCAAAAAGCCACAACATTGAAAGGATTTCAGACCTTTATTTTCTTATGTGAATGGCCCAAAAGCACAGCATCCCCTTGGCTGGCATCTCCTAATAAGTATCCCCTTCAAGATACTCAATGGCTTTTCCTCATGCTTGAAACTCCCTAAAATTTCCTAGGTTCAACTTCCAGCTTGTTTTATAAGCCTAATTCAGAAGCAAAAAATTGTGATGTACAAAACTGAAGGTGCTCACATTTATCCAGAAATCTTTCCCAACATTTCCCTTCAGTTGTCTGAAACATCACTTCTTTAATTGACATAGATTAAGCATTCCATATCTCAATAAGTGATTTTTCTGCCTTTCTGTACATAACATGTACTTTTCCAGGATGTTGTTGCTTAGATGTAGGCCAGATGAATTCATTTTGGGATAGCATAAATCTGTGTTGCTGAAAAAAGCAATGCACTCTTTCTACTAGAGGTTGTTTTTCTACTGTCCCTGCACCATCCTGCCTCCCCCTCATCCTGTTTTATTATACAACAGGGGTCAGAAAACTGCAGCAAGTCAAAATTAGCAATTTTCTTAATGGGTCACTTTAGTCAAATTCATCACATAGACACTTGAACCTTTTGTGCTGGCAGCAAAGCAATGGACAATATAGGAGCAGGACCAGCAGACAGGAAGAGAGTCAGAAGAACACAATTTTTGAAGTAAATGACAGGGTTATTTTTTAGAGACAGATGAAATTCTGCAACACAAAAAACAAAGAATGGCATGCAAACTTTAGAAAAATTATCAGCAATGGCCCTGCTGGTTCACTTTATTCTTCTACCATTCAAGAAACAGCCACCACTTTTCTCTAGAGCAGGTGGGCAAGCTGACTGCAGGAAGAGGTGAATGGCTTTGCAATCACCACCCCAGTGAGCCAATCCATGTGTTGGGCTCACAGGGATAACCTGTGCAGCACCAATCCTTTCCTCTCTATATTTAGCAGAGAAAGAGAAATGAGAGGCATCTCTCATAACTGGCTTCTGTGGCCATACAGAATAAATTATCTGCTATCCCTCAATGACTTCAGCCCTCCTGGTTGTATTTATACAGGCAGGCTCTTTTGCTTTCTAATCTGAGCCTTATTCCCAAGCTGAGCTGTGTTCAACCTTTGCTCCAAACACAGTGCCTGCAACAAGACAGGATGGCCTTAGTGCAGCTTCAGGACTGAGTGCTGAGGACTGCAGTGAGGGTCCCTGAGTAAAGCAGCAGTTTTCTCTTTTTTGCCATGCTGTCTATTAGCAACTAGGAGATTATAATCAGAATTTGACTGATTAGGACCAGGTATGTTTTCAGTTTTGTTGCATAGCAGCAGACCCTGTTTTTTCAGGAAATTATGTGGAAAAGGGGCCTTTAAACTGATATTGCTGAATGAGAAGGAATCCAATGACCTCCTGTTCTAAATCTGCAAAGTTTTAAAAGAACTATTTATAATTATTTCAACCTTCATGCAGCAAACAGAGGGAAGTTCCTGAACTTGCAGAGAAAGTACCCTGCTGATTTGCTGCATGCCCTCAATGGTAAAACTCTTTTACATATTTTTGCCAGGCTGTCAGCCACACTTAATGAGGGAAAGAGCAAAACTCATGCAATTCATAAGCACTCTGTAAGAAAACAGGCCAAGTACAAAATCCTACATTTTGGGTGGGGTTACAAAATGGAATCGTTTTAATGATTTTCTACTGCCAACAACAGCAAAAAAAGAGGACAAATAATATATTCTAATAATTATTTTCACTATAGCAGGAAGGTAATGCATGCAAATGTATTATTGATTTGCTTATCACAGAAGATTTAACAATATCCATAAGAGCACAGCTGAAGATTCTGGATTTTGCAATAAAATGCAGTTTGACAAGCAGTAGTTTTCAAAAGTCTTCATGTAAGATTTTCTGCTGCTTAAAATACATGTGTACATTGAAAATATTATGTAATTTAACACCCTTGTTGGTTCTTTAATAGATGCAATTCAATTCTTATTTACCAATAATCTGACAAAGCTCCTTGTCATACCCTGGATTTGTAGGATATTTTGACAAGAAAGAAATGCTTCAGTAACAGATGTTTCCAAATAGAAGAACTTAATCATCTGTAATGTGCACATCTGCAGAATAGGAAAATTTTAAAAGGATGAGAATACAAAACAAGGAAAAAAAGATTAAGTGTTATAGAGAATAACAGACAATTGAAATGGCATGAGAAAATAAAATGAGAGGAACAATAAATTATATGGAGAGTGGGCGAATAACTAGATAGACACAAGAACAAGGGGTGCATGTAAACACAGCCACTGCAGGGGCACTTTACTGGAAGAACAAACAGAAAACCTTCCAAGTCCAGGAAACTCTTCCTAATTTATAAACCAGCTTGCAAACCTGGTTCACACATTCCCTGGGGAATTGTGTGCACATTTACTCCCTCCTCCCTGACATCCTGCAATTCACAACCATTTCTCCTGACATTTCAGCATAACCAAATTCAGTGCCATTGCTCTGTGAGCTCTTGTCTACAGAAGCAAAGATGTGTGCTAGAAAACTAACCTAAATCTCCCCTGCACTGTGTGCCACAAGCTGAGCAATCTTTCATGACACCTTTCAAAAATGTGTACAGTCCTTTTTTTTCATATTGAACAAAAGTATCAGACTGGGAAATGAGAGCCAGCTATTTACCAATTAACATTATTAGTGGTATAATGTATCAGTTAATTAAAAAAAACCCTACAGTCCTACTTGGCTAACACATATAAAAGTATAGAAAAATTTATTTCCAGAAATGATAGCAACATAATAATAATAATAAAAAACTCTCACAGCCCAAAAGATGAAATAATGTGTGAGACTGCAGACATCTGTGACAAAAGCATCTTGAATATTAAAACCAGCAGCCTTTACAGCTACCTGGATTTTTCCAAATACTAATATTTTGGAAACAGTAAAACTGGAAAAAAAAAAAAAAAAGGAATTTCATTTAAGTCAAGATTGTCGCCTTTAAGGTTGCAGCAGCGAAAAACATGAAAAAATGCCACACTGGTTTTGTTCACAAGTCATTCAGAAACCATTTTTGAACTGCAATGGAAATTTTATTGGGATGAAGTTCTGTCTCTAAGAAATACTAAGGGAAAATTCAGTTCAAAGGATTCACAGCTATTTATAATTTATGCTTGATAGTTTGCAATTGAAATGTAACAATTACTTCCTTCTTCAAAAAGGGGAAATATTTTGGGGCTTTTATATTTTTTTAATATCATTTATTCTGAGCCAATTTTTAAGGATTAGTTTATCAATTCTGTGTATAATGTAGAAGACCTCTACAGCTATCAACTTATTTTTTACAGAATGATTAATGCCAAAAAATGCTGTTACACTAATATTATTTAAAACAACAGAGTTCACTGCATTTTTTTAAATTAGTTCCTCACCCTATGAGCACTAATACAGAAACCTCAGCAGCTATTTCTGTTGATCAAATAAGTTTTTTCCCTTTCTCCTGGTGGCAACCTCAGCATAGACCTATAAATACCTGCAATTTAAAAGGAGTATTTAATTCACTGCCTGACAGACAATTTAATTTTGTAAAATTGTAGCTCTCAAGAACACAATGAAGTTGTTTAAGTTTAAAAATGTGCAAACCCAACACTTCAGCAATGGTGTTTTCTGACTGACAGGAGGCAGAATTTCTAGTGATATATGGTTTTATGGGCATATTGATCTTCTAACCTAGCACAAAATATTTAGCATGCCACATATTGCTGATGAAACACCAGTTCAGCACCTGAATATCTGATTAACATTAATTATCTGACCTGATATCTGATTAACATTTTAAAATTTAAAAAAAATTCTGTCCTTCAAACAAGGAAGACTCCAAAATACCACCTCTTCTGCAAGACAGGACATCAGCTAAAGGTGAAGGGATGACCATGTGTAGAACAAGTTGCTGCCATAATCTGAGCTCTGTCAGCCAACACTTATTCATTTGATCTGCAGTGAGCAGAAGACAGGCTTCAGGGGGAAGAGATGCACAATTTTATTCCCTAGGTAGGTTTATAATTCACAGCAGGAGAAGGTGCTTCAATTCACATTTTCCTTTTTCTTCTCTCAAGCTCGTTGATGTTCATCTTAAGTTTTTGGATTTTTTTTTTAATTGTCTCTCCAAATTCAAACCAGATGCCTTCACCCTGACCTTAACTCTGTTACTAGGCTAGGTATAGCACATAACTCTCAGTCCTAGCACTGAGGTTATATTAACAGGACTAATTTCTAAGTAACAGGAATAGGAAATGGAAAAAAAGTCTTTCAAACATGAAAATCAGATTTACTTTCAACCTAAAATCAGGATTGATACATGTCCAGCTCTCAGCAGAAAGAAGAGAGGCACTCAACTATCAGTGTTTAGCAACTTAATACTCCAGTTCTGGATGCTGTTACTTTGAAACAGACTGTGTTCCACTAAACCCCATTATATTGTCTAAAAAGCATTTTTAAGGACTGCTTAGAGCAATAATTCTCCACAATTTGAAAATTAGGATATAGAAATTGCTCACGAAACATCTGGTTGCTGAAAAACTCCGGTGCAGACAAGAAAGCATCGTAGTACTTACCACAGTGAAAGCTCACAAAACCCTGCTGAGCACACACAAGCACCACAGGGAGATGGAACTAATCACCCAAGTTCATTTCTAACAACAAAACCACTATAAACAAACTGTAAAGAAAAATAATTTATGAGTATTTCGTACCAAGGATATTTTGGAGAGAGGTTATGTTGCTTCTGCATGGGACAAAAGAATTTATAATTGCTAATCTAATCCAGTAGATACATTGCTCCTCTTTGCAATCCTCTACTCTGAGGCTTATTTATGTTTGCAGATTCTCTTTTGATCTAAAAGTTGCTTAAAAATGAAACCTAGAAACCATTTAAATTTATCTTTGACACATCATTTAATACAAAAGAGATTAAAAAATGAAAACACCTGTTATATTGTAGCTTTATTTCTGGGGGGCTTCCCTATGTTATTAACTCTGTTTTAGAGGGATTTTCTGATTTTATTAAGGAAGTTAAGAAAAAAGCAATATTGCTTTTCATAGGAAAAAAGGAATTTACCAAAGGCAGGCAGTCTCATTACAGTTCTGCCCAAAAAAGTTGCTTAAAAAGTTGCTTATCTTACACTTTTTTTTTTTTCTAATTGAGATTTCATTAGTAGAAAACAATAGTGTCCTGTAGCAGACCAAGAAAATGCTTCTGAGATTTTTCATTATTTTATATATTTTAGCAAGTGAGAATTTTTTACTTTCTTATTATTTTCTTTTTAATATGAGGAAAATATCTTCATGCCTTGTGATTACAACCATTTCCTTTATTGTATTGAACTCTCTCTGAATTTAAGAACAGGTTAAATTAAACACTTGCCTCAGGAATTTTTTTTCTTTTTAATACAAATGCTGTATTTTTGTCTTGTAAAAATTATTAATTGAAAAATCTATTAGCAAATGACACATTAAGAATAACTTCAGATCCTTGCTTTACTTTATGGGTTATAAAACTATTAAGGAATGTTATGTAAATATATTTTAACTCTTACCAACTACAAATTAAACATGTGCAGTTTGTTGCTTAGCTTTTTTTTTTCTATTTTCATAAAGCCTCTGGCCTGCAAAACCTGTTAGGAAGGGAAACAGAAAAACAACCCAAAACTCAAATCTACCATACTTACTATCAATAATTTTGTTGACACCATTCAGGAATTCCATAGACTCAAAATAAAATCACAGTCCTTTTTCTCCTTTCAGAATATAGCCTCTTAATCCAAATAATATCAGAGAAGTTAAAATTTAGTCCATTCATCTGGCAAATGTTTCCCTCTGTTTCATAAACATGCATATCACAGAGAAAAATTGTTCAATTCAAGGATTTTTAACATAATTAGAGTGTAAAAAATCATCATAGAAATATGGTCATTCTCAGACCTCATAATGTCTTTATTGCAATGTATCACATTTTCATAAATTGAAGATTTAGCACAACCAAATTGTGCTATCACCAGCCAGTAAATACAGGTAATTGTCTAGAGGCATTGCAAAATAGAATTTTTTTGTAGTAAAAACTACTATGTTCCAACAATATAACGACAAGTTGGAGGCAAAATGTGAGGAAAATTAGAAGAAGGACATGGGAGAAAAATGCATAGCAGCTTATCAGAAACACTGATCAGCCATCAAAAATTCTATGGCTACTGTAAATATAAAATAGCCTATCTAGAATAACAGCACTACAGGCACCATTTCCTCTAGGCTTGTTTACAGCCTGTAAAATGCCCTTTTTTAAATATTCTAGTTAATGTTATGTCCTACAGGAAGGACAAAAAAACAAGTGCTAAAGTATATGATGACTTTTTACACAATGATAATTAATCATCACATTTCATTAATAAACTATCAAAATGCTTGCAAGCTGTCCACAATCTTTGTCATTCTAGTTTGCATATTTTACAATGGTGGAATAACATTTTAAAAAGTTTGAATAGGCACTTACTGGAATTACAGTTAATCCTGATACAGTCTAGATGGGGAAGAATAGATGAAAAATGAAAATTTATCCTTCAAGGTAATAGCTGCAGACATCCAATAAAATCACAGTCCACCCTTCCGGGGACAGACACATGCAAATATGGCCACTCCATATCATCAATCTTTACATACTGTTAGAACCCAGATATACTGCGAAAGGTCTTTACCAATAGAAACGACAAATAGGGTAAAAATGGCCAATTTCAAACAGAGCTACATGGTGACAAATCTAAGCGAGAAGTCAGGATTAAAAGTCAAAGATGCTTAACTGAGGCAGGCTGCAGCTTTCTCCCCATCTGTGAAAGAACAGGTAATTTCTCTCAGTGCAATTAGAAAGTGCTCCGTCACAATGGGTCATAGAGCAGGCCAGGCCACAATCAGACACCTTGGACAACTTGTGGATAGTATAACCTCAAAGGCTCATCTTCAGAAGCTAAGCATTGACACACAGAGCTCAGCACCCAGGCCCAGAAATAAGGGGTTGTGGGTTTATATATCCTCAATGTCTAGATTTTAGAAATGAACAGTGACTACTTTAAAGTTATAATGCAGAGAATGAAGAGAACCCTATTTTAAGATTATTTTCTTGCCTGACTAAAAACAAAAAAAAACAAACAAGTAAAAAAGAGAAAAAAAAAGAGGGTTTCAGAGGAAAAAACAATATTTTTAGGGCATGTATTGTATTTATTTACTTTTTATTGACTTTCATGAACTATAGAAGTAGGCAGAGGGTGGAGTTTTGTATGTAAAGTGAATAATAACCTGATCTGTGTACCATCCTCTGTTGGGCTACCTACATTCATTTATTACTTAAAAAAAAACAAAACAAAACAAAACAAAAAAACAAACCCTAAACCATATTCTACGGCTACTCCTGGTTTACACCTTTGAGGAACATGTATACCATCAAACCTAGATTTTGTTCCCATATAGCTGAGTTTGTCATGTGTCGTCAACCGCATCAGAAAAGTGGTTGCAAACAGCCGAGGAGCAGCACCTGCACACCCCCTTTACAGAAAGGGCTCGGAGCCTCCCTGCAGGAGGGGACAGGCAGGGAAGGGTCACCCGCCACACCCTTTGCTCCTCCTCCTCCCTCCTCACTCTAAACACCAGGGCAGCGTTTCAGGGAGCGACACTTGGATGAAGCGGAAGGTCAGGAGGTTGTTTTCTTACTCCCCACTCCCCACCGGTGCTGTCTAAATCTGTGGCTAAAAAGCAATAAAACACTTTATTCCCTTTAAAAACAGCATCCCCCTGAATGGGCATAGCTGCATGGGACGTGCATTTTCCTGAGCATACTTCTGTTCTGTTTCAGGTCCTGACTTGACTTGGACTTACACATAAATGTGGTGAAAGTACTTTTATTTCTTTACTTTTTTTTTAAACTAGAGAAAACCACAATCTGACATTTTTATCCATCGTATTTTAAACACTGAAACCATTTTTTTTTTTTTCTGTAAAAGGGCTTGTGCCTCCTGTGTTCACAAGGCTGTTTGCTGAGGGCCGCAGTCTTTGGGCATTGAAGGGTTGTGTTATCGTTCGATACTACAAAAATACAACTACAGAATTGTTTAAAAAAGAGGAGATGGATTTAATATAGATTTGACACCTAAAAAAAGGAGACTAAGAAATCAATCAGTGGCAATATTTAACTGCAACATTTTTGGTGTTAAAACCAGAAAGCCTTTGATATATTTGCATATCATAGATTAATTGGTGGAGGTAAAATTGAGCTGACCTACACATACATTGCTTCTGCTTGCACGCTGAAATTGTGGAGGGAGATCAATCTTCCACAACCAAAAAAACCCCAATTTAACCAAAAAATACCACTGATGAACTTGTCTTCTTTTTTTAGAATACACAACAGTACAAAAATATTGTGATGGGTAATGTTAAGACTAAACAAAGAATACAAAAATGCAAAAGAAAACAAAACAAACTGTAATAATGGCCGTGTATTTGTGTACGTATGCAAATGCCGCACCAATGTGGGTTTATATATCAATTCCAGTTTACTTTTAATGTTAAAACAGGCTGTTTTCATAAATGTTTGCAAGCAAAAAGAAAAAAAATGCAAAGAAAATGTTAATTTCTTGGAGGAAGAGGTTGTTACCTAGGTTGACCGTTAGCTTAACTCGTCCTGCATCCAGTTCTAGCCGAAGGGTGTCGGCGGATTCCCTGGAAGTTGTCGCCATCAAAATTCCATAAGCTCGCTGGGACCTGAACCTTAAAGAAACATCTTCGGCCTCTGTGTGCATCACAACAGGAAGCTGTATTTTCATAAACATACTTCCATCATAGCTTAAAATTGTTGCCTCTGGAAAGACAAAGGAGAAAATCAGTTGTTAAAGAATTATGCTCTGTCTACTGAAACTCCTTAAAGGCACGGCAAATGCATATTCAGCATGACACAGAAAAACTACATGTTACTTTTTGTTATTACTGGGAGACACAAAGGAAGTCAGGTTTGTGGTTTTTGTTAGGGTTTGTTTTGATTTGTTTTGTTTTTAAGTAGCATATCTTGGTGCTTTTTAAAGAAACTCAATTGTTCTTTAATGACCCAGCCAGTCACTTGTGCATCTTCAACGAGGTCAGTAAAACCACCTGTAAGGCAGTGCTTGAAAGATCAGGTCTGTACTGCTCAAAAGAGGTCAAATCTAAAGATATTCAGGTAACCTTAATATACCTTGATATATAAACCTCAGTGTAACAAAAGCCCATGCCTGACTGTCATTCCTCTAGATAATCACCTTCGGATGCTTCATGTATAAACCTACTGGCAGTGCTACAACCATGGCTTGCAATTGTCACGCAGTGAGCAAAAATCTTCCTGAAATGCATGACTGTCCCCAGCACAGTTTGGATGGGGCACAGGTTGTTCCATGACTACAAAACCCACAGTATGAACTCAAAAATGCTTATATGAACACTAAGACAGCCTCAGCAAGAGGATCAAGACTGGAATTGGCATATTGAGGGTAACATCTTAAAGCCCCCAAGACAAACAAAGAACTGTCACTTTCAGACATTCCAGGAAACCCTCCTGGCCAGAGGCTCTGGCACAGAGCAGTCACAGTCTGTTAGACCCCAGAGCAACCAGTCACAAGCCTCCTTTTTCCAGGCTGGTAACGAGAAAGGCAGCAAAGAGACTGCATTGCTGCTCACGGGGAGGCACTGCAGTTCCTAGAAAGCAAAGCAAACACATTTCTGAAACCTATTAGTAAGTCCTTTTTGGCAGGACAATCCAACATTGTGGGCAGAGAATAACTATGGGAAGCTTCTCTAAGCTTCAATTTGCCTCGGTGTAACAGAGACTCTGGTCTAAAAGTTTACTGTGGTGTCAACAGGCAGTAATGTTTTCAATGACTAACACTACTGATACTATGTTGAGTGAATACCACAACTATATTTGCCAAAATTGTTCCCATAGCACATCTTGTATGCTGCTAAAGGCAGATAAGCTCTTCAAGACTTCCAGCCTACATGATCCATGGAAGGACAGAACGTTCTACTAATTCTGTGAGAGGCAAAAGCAATAGGTGATATCTTCACTAGAACAATCAGAAATTGGCTTGGGTTAGGAGGAACCTTAAAGATCACCCAGTTCCACCCAGACCCACCCATGTCCTCTGCCATGGGCAGGGACACTTCCCACTAGACCAGGTTGCTCCAAGCCCTGTCCAACCTGGCCTTGAACACTTCCAAGGGTGGGGCACGCACAGCTTCTCTGGGTAACCTTCTCCTGTGCAAAAAATGTTAAAATCCCCCAATACAAATTTGGAGAAAACAGTCTGATGTTGGGAAAAAAGTGGTTACTGAGATTGCTGTAAAAGTCCTTAGATGTAACAGGTTATAAAAATGCATTTACAGGTTTGATGATTTCAGGTAGTCATGCAGGTAATCATGTTTTCAGCATATTTTAAATCTAAAATTGTTCTGTGAAGTAGATTAAATACTTGCAACAATTTGAAAAGTAATTTCAAGTCAAAGAGTTTTGTAGAAGGTGATTTGCTTTCTAATGGTTTGGGGTTTTTATTTGCTAGTTTGGAGGTTGGGTTTTTGTGGGTTTCCTTGTTTGTTTATTAGTTTTTGGGTGAAGTAATGAACAGGGGCTTACCATTCCTTCTTATATCTAGCTGTCTAGTCCATATATAAAAATCCCCCAAGATTTTTATCATAATTTGGGTAAAGAATTCCAGGAAAAAACCCTAAAGTTACTTACTAATAGATCAGAAGATAAAAGCTATTTTGTATTGTCTAAAAAAATCCAATTCATTAATACATTATATGAAAACTCAGGGTTTTCATATACAGAGCAAACCCAACATTCATCAATGCTAGAGGAGTTCTGTTGCTAACAAATTATCTTAGGATAATGTAAAAAAGAGAGCTGTCAGAATCAGCACTGCTACTTTTTGCCAACTTTCCATTAATTATTTGAGGTTTTTGTTTGGTTTTTTTTTTTGTTTTATTGCAGAAAAGGAATGAGAGAAGGAACTTACACACAGACTTAATTTAATTGGAGATGGTCTGTGAGTAACACCATGGTGAGCAGGCCTGATGTGATTAGATACTTAATCCTCCTAAGCCATATTGTGCCAGTATTTTGGGAACAGATGTTCCAAGAACAGACCAGAGATAGTGAATGGAAGATCAAATGACTTAAAATCTCTGGGCAATGAGGAAGCCCCCTCATGACAACTAACCCTTTTTAAAATGTCAATATGTCCTTTCCTAGGAACAGGCTTTCTAAATATGAAAGTATGGGAGAGAGAGAAAAGAAAAAAAATAAAGCAAAGCAAAACAAACAATGACAACAAAAAAAACAACAACTCCCTCCCAAACTACTAACAACAACAGCAGCAAAAAAACCACCAACAAGGAAAACCAAAACCAGAAACAAAACAAGCCAAAAATGCAAAGGCAAATGGAAAACAACAAGCAAATCAAAAAACAAACAAAACCAACCCCCAAAAAACCCAAATAACAAACAAAGCAGAACCAAGCACACAACTGGCAGGAATAGATTGCTGATTAACAAGGCCTGGTCAGTAAGTAGGTGACCTGAATGACAAGAGGCATCAGTTACAAAAACCTTGAAGGAACAACTCAGCTAAAAATTTGTATTAATTTTTGCCACTTTTTTTTTTTTGCTTTGGACCAACTAATTCCAAGGAGGTGTCTCATCTTTACATGAAATCTACACAGTCACATAAGTGTTGGCAGAATGTCTTTTTTCTCTTGTTCAGCTTTCTCTTAATTATTAGTTCAAAAGGTAATAGAGTATAAGTTTAGCTCAGGATGTGATATTCATTTAAAGAAAGAAGGAAAAGTGTAATAGTTTTACTTCTACCTCACTGTTGGAATCATAGTGCTGAAAAGAAAAAAAGAGTATAAAATCCTTTCAGAATAATAACTGACAATTTTTTTTGTGGCAGAAGATAAGTGCATGCAGTAGAGTTATTAAGAGATAAATGGTATTATATAGCACAAAGATTTATATAAAAATGTTTTATACATTCATTCTTTGACAGTTTTATAAACCTGACAATTCAAACTTTTCCTGCTCCTGTGGTAAAAAACAGCCAACCAAAACACACAAATGAACCAAACTCCAAAACAGCCCCACTGAAGGGTTCAGTTTCCCTTTCCAATTTTTTTCTTCAATTTGTTCCTTATCAAAATCTTCACAGCTAGATAGTTTTCTTTCCTACACACACACCCCACCTCAATTATCTCTGTGTCTAAACCCAGGGATGCACAGATCAGTACTGACATGAGAGGAGATCCAGGACCTTAATTTCCACTTGAGCTGGAATTACCTAAATTGCTCAAGAGACTGAGGCACCAACTCTTCTGGAAACTTTCCTGCATCTGCTCCTACCCTCAGAAATGCTGAGCTGGACATTTTTAGAGTAAAGTAGAATTTCCTGAATAGATGCTATCCTTCAATTCACAGCCCATTTAATTTAAACTGAAACAAGTATGGACTAGGTATTAGAATTTCTGGGTTCTTTCTCATAAGTTTTGGAGTCAAGTTGGAATTGTTTTAAAAAAAATTATTCTTGGTGAGTACAAATTCCTATTGCACGCAATTTAAGAAATAAAACAGGATCTTGTTTCCTCTGGACCCCTTATGGTGCCTGTGAAGTCCCAAAGAAAGAATTATTAATTTTTTCCTGCTTTTTCAGTTTCAGTGTGTGTGCAATAATATGAGGACTGTATTGCATCCCACAGAGCCATTTTTAAAGCAAGAAATCACCCTTTGTACCTGCTGTCACTAAAATCCCACACAAACTTTGCCCAGAAATGACAGAGTATACAGTCCAGAGTCATGCCAGGACATGCATGAGCAATCTGGATCATCCATAATCAAATGTTCAGGTTTGCTCTCTGGTCCTGTTTTATTTACCAGTACAAGCAGAGCAGCAATGTCATGCCCTGAAAATGCTCTGATATATATATATATATGTACACACACACATATATGATTTTACTCCTAGAAAATGTGTGAGTATTCCAATATATTGGCTGCTACTGAGTCAAATTTGAAGATTTTGTTCTCTGCCCAGGTGTTTTGTGTTTTCTACATGGCATCTTCTTCAGCCCACCTGGGCCCAAAGCTGCAGCATTGGAGATTTACAGGAAACCTTCCCATCAATCTGAGAGAAACAATTCTCTGTATGTGATTATTTATTGGATAATATGTGAATAGAAGCTGAAGTTATTCCTCCCAATTCCTACACTGGTATTATCTCAGAACTGAGGCCCTAAGCCACACTGTAAATTTGTTACAACTTTAACACACAGGACAAATCAGTTAATTCTTCATACCATCTATCCTCATACCACCTCTATTATTCTTAATTTTAAATTTTAAAGCATCAAGGTGTAACACAAGGAATGAAAACTACATTTCTTTCATGTGTATATGTGTATGTAGGGGTCTGTGTATGCACAATATTAACATCTACACACACTCTACTTTAAGCAGATTTTTTTCTTCAGAAACATCACCCTCATAAACCTTTTTTTTTTTTGCATGCTTACTTTTTCTTATCCCTGTTTGATGATTTTACTATTGTTCCTGGCCATCCAGACAAAAGAATACACCTGCAAAAGGCTTTGCCAAGAGGCAGTCACTCGCTCAGTGATCCACAAATTCTATTGCTGTGACGCCTGTCCATCCATCTGCTAGAGTTTTCCTAATCTACTAAAGCCAATCTACAGATTATGCTGATGTTTAACCTTACTGAAAATCAAGAATAAAATCAAGTATAACTTGCAACAGGATAAAGTGGATGTGGATATAAATCTATATGTGTGTGTGCATGTGTATATATATATGGTTTCAAATATACACAATTTAAAATAGACCACAGTGGTGTTCCAGGAGTTTTGTGCACTAATGAGCTGAAATTATTTCAGGTTCTGTATTGTACACTAAACATCTGTGTGTGGATATTAGCACTCTTATTTCAGGTGAAATAATATGAAAAATAAAAAAAAATTAAATGGCAATAAAAAGTAGCTCCACGCTTTTTAATTTAAAACACCTTAATTACTTAATGTTAAATATTCTAGCTGTTTAATCTCCAGTATTTTACTCCAAAGCTTTGTTTTCTTTGTGAATCTGTATTGTTTGCTGGAATTAGTGTGGTCTCCCTTTCATTTAAATTAGTTTAAACGACTGTAAAAGTGCTGCTTGTATCACCAAATACACAAGTTCATCAGTTCCTACAGACGGGCAGTAGTTACAACAACTTTGTGTGGCAGGACGCCAACACGGCGCTTCCAGAATCCCAAAAGCTATAATCTTATTAATGCATGACCTCTTGGGATATGAACATTACTGAGAAGACATCTCCTTGCAGTGCAGCTCCCTCTGGAGAGGGAAACCCAAGAGCAGGAAAGGATCTCACACTGCTCAAGTGCCACCCACGTTTCTGTTGGACAAGAACCAAACGCTGTCGTGGGGGAGCCAACACCACCACTCCAGTGCCACCATTCCCACCAGGGAACGAACCGGGAAAATGAAGCCTTAAGCTGGACAATGCTGGGAAATAAGAAACGGGAAACAAAAGGCAAAGGTTTCTTTATCAAACATCACCACCTGTCCCGTACGAGCGCATGGACAGGTGTCCCATGTCCCGTGGGAAGCCGCTGTGATGAAGCCTGCCTTCGGCTCTCTGCAGATCTGCGTGTGTTTATGTCTCCAAGGCACACGTTTCCCGGCTTTTCGGTGGGAATAAAAGGCAAATCCGGTTTTGTCTCGAGCCCCTGTGCAATAGGGGCGATTGGCCACAGGGTGGTACACCAGCCATGTCTAACCGAGGGCTGCGGGATGCGCCAGGCGGCACCAGGGATGCTCCGCGGTGCCTCTGCCGGGAGCGGCCGCCCGGAGAGCTCGGAACAGCGAGCGAGAGCAGCCAGAACCCCGGGCAGAGAAACCCCAGCGAAGAATCTGGCATCCGCTTGCAAATGCTGATAAGATCCATGCTGCATAAATCTATCCATGCACATATCTACTGACACATAATTTAAAACCTTCGTTGAGGGTTTTATTTCTAAAGAATGCATTTTCGTTCCATCTGGCTAACTCGAAAAATTAACCAAACTAGATGAAAAGAACTTACATTTTCAGTCAGTAAACTTAAGGTTTAGATTTCAGGTTGAAGAAAAATCTGAAGAAAATACTGTGTCAGCTGTGAGATAAAAAATTACAACTCCTGGCATTGAAACACTTTCTATTCCAATAAGAATAAAAATAAAAACCTAAAATATTGAATATTTTTATGGTTTACCTATTTACATTAAAATCTTCTATTAGCACACTGCAATTTTAAATAAATTACAGGGTTTTCTATCTATTAACTAACCTCAGTATCTGCCTTCTTGACACTATCCACCTTTTCAATTAAATAAATTTTCAAATTCCCTGTTACCTTTTCTTGGTAAGAGGAATACTCAGAGATTTTCAATAACTACAGATAGTTTCCTTGGGTACTTGGATCTTTTCAAAAAGAGATAAGTAAAAAAATATTAATTCCTACTGACTCTTCTGCTTTGACTCATGGGTGAAGTTCTGGCCATAGATTTAAGTGACACTGTGGAATTCATAAGCAAATTTAATTAAATACTAATAGGCAGAGAACAAGGCCTCAGTTTGGAACTGGAACGTGACAATTTAGCTGAAGCCTTAAGATGTTAGCCTTTATATTTTTCAAATCCTGTGCTGCATTAATGCATAGTTCTAAACTTCATATAAAGTGTTAACTACTCTTCCCACTTTGGTCAGACAAAACAATTCCTCTGGGCCTGGAATCCAAGTACACCCTACAGCCTCTAGCCCCGAAAAGTATAAAAAAAAAAGTGAATTGAGGGGGAGAGCAAACTGGGGGGATATGACTTCATTACCTGAAGCTGTAATTGGAGACTTAACCCCTGACCTGTAAATGGACAAAACTCAGTATCTGTCTGAAAAACTCATGACCATTGTCCATTTTGGGTGTAGCCTCTGGGAGGCTTTTGGCTGCCCCAGGTGTGTCTGTTGAAGGACTTTAACAAGCACTCACTTTATTCTCTTAACTGTGTCTAGCCTCTCTTCCAGGTAGCCACTCCAAGCTATCATAGCAATGAAATAATATCCAAAATTGCTTTCACAAAGCTTTTCAGAGCTCAGTAATGTATGATGAGATACAAAATGAGGCATTTTCTAGGAGATATTCAGCAGTACTGAATCTGTCCTAGCCACCTAACACTTCTTCATGCACCTGAGAGTCTCCCCTAAGACCTTTCCTCCAGAATTACTGCCAAGTCTAGAGCAGGGCTTCACCTCACATCAAGTGAAATCAAAGAGTCTTTTTTTGCCTCCAGACAGTTAATGGCAGTTTACCATTTTTAATCATTGTACAAGATTTTATTTATTTTATGTCTGTGGGTTTTTTTTTACTATATAAAAGTAGAAGTGCAGTCCTCTCACACAACCTACCTCTTTCACACGATCTGCCGAGGTACCCTGTGCCAGAGCAATCACACACATATCTGTTCCACCCATCCCTGCACACCCCATTGTTTTTACAGGGGTTGCTAAGGCAAGGCTTTGCAGTTTCTCTTGAGCATGAGGGTTTTACTCCAGCTGTGCTTTGAATTTCAGCCATCTGTCGAATATCTTTGCTTTGACCATCAATAAATAAATCTCGAATGCAGCCAACGTATCCATAATTGAGGAGTGCTGTCCACACTTCTGTTGGGAAGACCAGGCCTGCCTTATTTTCTGGTAAGCCTCCAAGATACAAGTCATCATCCAAGTCCAGGATTTCACTTTCCCCTGGTGCAGTGTATGGAGTACGTAACGTGTTCACAGATATCGTCCCTGTAAAGACAATTAAGCATGTGATTTTCAAGATATTTGATTTTGGTACTGCTGTTTTTGCTCATTCATCTACATGTCACATTAGCTCCTGGCAAACAGCTGTAAGGGAAGCAGGAGTATTTTATTTGTACAGCTATAGAATCATAGATACACTTCAGTACTTCAATTGCAATGTAGTCGGGAAGTCAGTGATCTAAAAAACCTTTATGCACAACACTGCATGGGCACAATATGAAAAATCCCAGTCAAAATCACCTTACTGATCCTCATAGGTACAGGAGGAATGCAGCTTATAGCTATTTTCAGAAAAATCCTCATTGTGCAACAACAACAACAAAAATACCTTCACTCCCTCACTTGTATTTCAAAGCCTTAAGGCCAGGGTTGCATTGATAGATTTGCCTCCCAGGTTGCAATTTGAGTCTTTGGTTTAGGCCCAAAGACACAGTATTTTAAAAGACTCTCACCACTTCCAGTGGGCTTTGGATAAGACTTTTTTTTCTTTAAGGGCAGAAGGAAAATGCTCTCTCATCAGCTGCCGGGCAGGCAATCATTAAGAAGGAAGTGAGGTGGTCCTGGAGGGAAAATCAATGCCTCTGACACTTATCTCGAAATGTGCATGTTACAATGAGTGGGAGAGAAGGTGTACACAGACCTTCAGGAAACCAGAAATATCTTTTCCATTTAAGTCTAAAAATTTTAGAAACAAAATTGAACCTAAAATAGAGTTATTTTTATGAAGTGTCTGAACAAAGAAAATGTAATCATCAGCAAAGAACCTTTTTTTGGTGGTACTTTGTTTAAAATAATGAGGTATGCAACACCTACAATTGCAATAAGCAGAAAAACAAATTTAGTACATATAGAGCATACTTATGCCAACCAATTTTAATTTTATTTCTAAGTAAAATCACTTGGCAAAAAAATCTTCACGCAGATCTTCACAGAAGTGATTCCTCATCGCTCTACGTGGGTACAAAAGCAAATAAAATACGAATCAAAATATTATATAGGTCACAAAATTATTATAATGACCAGTCATATCATGCAACACTGTTATCTACTGGGCATATCATTATTAGTGGTGACAAGACACTGAAGAATTGCATTTACCATGATGAATTTAGCGTACATATATATATATACACAAAGTGAACATGATTCACCATCTCCACTGTTAGCCTGAAACAGATTCCAGAAGATAACACTGCTTACTAAAAATGCTTCCACGGTGGTAGGAGTTGTGCATAAGAAGCAATTCACACTTTACACAGCATATGTACTAAAATGTGAGTTTTAAGCAAACAAAGGCAGGTCAGAAAAAGACCATTCTCTTACTTGGGTACAGCCTAAAATTTAGGCTTCTCTCTTAGCAACGGACTCCTGTGGAAGCTGTATTTTTTTCTGTTCTTTTGTTGGTTCAGTAGGTTAACTTCAACAACACTGACAGAATGAATATCTAAAGAATTCGGTTTGTTAACAAAATCTGTTTGGGACAAAGGTGTCAGGAGGTCCACCTCTCATGTGACACTTGAGACACACACATTTCAGAAGGGCTGGATACCACAAACAGTCTTCTTAAAACAAGATAAAACAAAGGTTTGCATAGCATTTTTCATCTTTATAAGTACGTTTAAAGAGTGAAGATGTGGCCAGTTTTCCCTTTTATGTATTGTAAGAGAAGTTTCCTGTGCCAGTTGAATAATCCCGTCGATATAAAAACGAACTTCCAAGCAAGTAAGGAATAGGTATGCTGAAACAAGATACTTTTTCTTCCAAACTTCCATCTGTTTAAAACTGATAATTATGGTTTGCTAAGTCTAAAAATTTGTTGTTGATTCGCAGCTTCTAGAAGCAGAACTTGGCACTCATATGGAATGCTTGCTAGAGGTTTGACCTTAGGCATGCAAGTATAAACATTTTGAGATTCGATTTGATTAATCAGCTGCATCAAACAAGGGCATCTGTGAACAACCTGCCAAACCAAGAGAGACTTTTCAGAGAGCATCCCAGGGTATCAGGAAGGATGGCTAACAGGCAACTGATCTTTTAGTCTCTAAACACAGCAGAGACACTGTAAATATAAATTGTACTTGTCCTCACAGTGTTTTTTACTGCTATTGTTGCTTGCTGCCATCTGTTGATGTACAGGCTAATTTAGGAGCAAACACTCCAAACCCATGTTCAGGCAGCACCCACTTGTGCACCCACACAAGCTAACTCAGCTGCAGCCTCCAACAGCAAGCTCCAGCATGTCAACAGTGCTGCTTTCTGCTGGACAAAGACATTCATGTTTTCCAGACATTAACAAAAAAAAAAAATTCCAAAAACTCATTTTCTGTTAAAAAATAAAAATCTGCTACGTCTTGGTTACCTTCAGCTCACAGAAAAAGACAGATAAATCTCTGCTAGTATAGCTGCTACTCTGTGTTCCAAGTGGAAGCTTTGCAAGCACAGAAGGCTTAGGAAGGTAAATGATAAGGGAAACTGGGGGCTGTGAATTACAGTAAAGTGATAGATTGAAGCAGGAAATTTTTCTTCTCTGTGTCATAAAGGATTACCCTGAAGAGAGCTTAAGCATTATTTTGAATAGATGTCGATAGCTTCTTAAAGAAATGAACTTTTTACCTTCCCAGGTAAAAGAAATGAAACCCCAGAGACTACTTTGTGTGAGAAGTCCTCTGAAGCCTTGTTGCAGTCATGGCATTTAATGACTGTGGGTAGAAAAACACAACAGGCAACCACACAGCCATCACTGCTGGTGATATCCAAATTACCTTTCACATATCTCTGACAGACAATGCAAACTTTACTCACTAATTGCTTCGTAAACACAGATGAAAAAAAGAAAAATCCAAGTAAAATAAGGGAACACAAAAATATTCCAAAACACAGCAAAAATTACAGAGCCTTTTAAGGCTCCTACAACAAAATGCAGAACTCAAGTTCACTGAAGTTGGCCTACAGAAAATAAACAATGGTTCCATTAGCACCTTTGGATTCACAGTGCACCCAGAGCTGAGGCAGAGGTAGCACATGCTGTTTCATCTTGGTGAGGTTGGTGGGGGGGAGGGGGTGATTTTTTTTTCTAGTTTTTCTAGTTTATTGCATGGGTTTGTGTTCGTTTGTTTTCCCATGTTTTGTTGGTGTTTTTCTTGTTTCTTTTTTTTTTGTTCTTTTTGTTTTGTTTGGTTTTTTGTTTGGTTTTTTTTTTTCTGTTTTTTTAAAGCCTGCTATCTTTGTTGAGGGAAACTTTGAGTTCTACTGAAAATGTCTCAAGTTGTATCTCATAACAAGGGCAGAAGCTACCACAGAAACTGGAGACTGTAATGCACACCTACAGGCTTCAATTCTACTTTCTCTGGGAATCACAGGCAGATCAAAAAGAATTGTTTTGGTAAATCACCAGTGTGCTCCAATCCATTCAGATGTTTCTGCTTATGAATGTGAAGGGACATCATTTTCCATAGAGGAAGAAATAGAAGTTAATGGAACATGCAAATGTCTTATGTGGCCACCACAGAAAGGGTTAATAAACATCCTTGTAGAGATACTATAATGTCATTCTTAAGAAAGAATTGTCAAATTTTACAAGAGTAAAGAATGGGAGATATCTTGTTTAACAAAATAATTTAGACAACAGATTTTTATGAGGAAGCAGTGGATTCAGAAGAGCCCTGGATGCTCAAGAGAGAGAAAACTGTAACTTTAAATTGTAACATTTCTTGAGTGAGAATCGTCCTCAAACTTCCACCTTTCCATAACAGCACCCAGAACCATGTAAGTAGTTACACCACTTGGAAAAGAGCCATAATGCCTCCCAGGAAACAAGCAGCTTCTGTGCAAAGTTTTTTAAGGCTCAAAGCAGGAAATAATTTTTGTATTTCTATCAGAATAAGAAAGCAATGGAAGAATGCCGACAGCATGTGGTTTGTCCTGCCTGAAAGTAGTAAAAGGGAATGACAAAGACAAGAAGGTGTGGGGTCACTTATTTAGTCTGGGAATTCATGATCTAGCTTCAGATTCTAAAAACAAGTAGCATTTCTCATCTCCAGAAACTGGACATGAATTTAAGTGTCCTGTAATGTCCTATAGCTGCTTTGATTCTGCAGCATTTCACCTGAGAACACAGTGCAATTTAACATTCAGAAACTTCCCTCTGTATTGGAAAAGCACTTTGAGAAAAACTAATGAAGTTATGGTTCATAAGCAAGAATTATTGACTTAAAGGATAACTGATTAGTGAGGAGTCCTTCAAAGGACAAGTCAACAATAAAAGTCAACAATAACACACATATGAGCAAAATGGGAACTATATTAGGGATCAGAGATAAGCCTATTGAATCACTTGGCTTAGTGTTGGTTGAGTTTTATCTTGGACTCTGAGAAAGATGCAAATCAGCCAAGGAAGCTGCAGATCATTGAAAGAATATTCCTTAAAATGCAATATAAACCCATCCCCCCAAGTGTGAAAACTATTAACATCTGTTGAAATAGGAACATGTAAATCTGGCTGTTCTTAAAAGGTTAAAAAGATGTGAGAAGTAATATGTAGAAGAACACAAGTGAAAAAAAAAGAACCTGCAACAACAACATGTGTAATAGATATCAACAAAGCACTGCTTACAGTGAGATGTTGATTATAGTCAAGCTCTAATTACATACTCCAGAAATCATTTCTAGTGTTCAAGCTGAAACTAACTTTAGTTCAAAATTTCAGTGACTCAGCCCTTAAATGCTACCTACCTATGAATAGATGCTGATACATTGTGCTTTATGCTGCCCTACACGACTGGAGGTTGAAAAGAAGAGTAAGTTTCCTCCCTGATTTCACTATGTAATGATGGTATCCAAAGGATGAATAATGGCTTAGAAAAACAAAACAAAACAAAAAACAACAAAACCAAAAACATTTGCATAGTTTGCATGGTTATCCTTGCATATGGCAAACAGTTTAAAAAAATTAAAGAAGACTTAAGTCTCAGAAAACAGTTATTAAACCTATCCCTACTGTGTTACAAGAAACACTGTGAGCAAAGACCTTTACAGCTGCTTCATGGTTGTTTTTTGTTTACTTTGGGTTTGTGGGGTTTTTTCCTAATTATTTTTTTCTGCAGAGTTTGCAGTACTGTTAAGAGCAGAACAGACAAACATTTCCCTTAGGTATGACTTAATGAGCCTCTCCAATCATATTCATTATCTCAGCAATTTATTTTTTCCTAAAAGTGTGTATAAGAAACAAAATCATATTTCTAAATCTCATCTCTCTCCTGATCAGTTAAATATGAAGATTTTAAGTGCAGCTACTGCAACTGTTCTGATCTCTCTGCTTTACCTGACATGCCCTATTTTAGTTGCTTTTTTGCACCTGTGAAAAACATCTGATCATTAAGAAACATTGAAAAATCAGAGCAAGGTATTAATTCTAAATACATCTGCTGTGCTAAAACACAATATAACAGCTGTGATGAGCACTGTGACCACAGCATGCAGCCCATGGCCAGGACAGGGCACATGAGGCAGCTATGAAGCTGTGGTCCTTCCCAGAAATTCAGGATGTATAGTTCAGGAGTACTGGAGGAAACTCAGGACACAGCAGCTGGTAGCACTGCTGCACACCTAGCAAGAAAGAGGGACCAGAGGAGAATATCTTGTGAATATTTCTCTTTGCCTAACCCTTAAGTGTTAACTAAATATGGTCTCAGGAACTCCATCCTACCAATGATCTTTTTAGGTAAGAAAGCACTTAGAGTAACTCTTACAGGAAGCAGAATGGGATTCTAGGGTGAAAACAATAATAACAAGTCAAAACTACTTTCAGCTAAAGGAAATGAAAAAGGCACCTCTTCCTTGTTTCTCTCAAAATCTGAGTGGATTGACAGAATTACTAGTGAATGGGGTTTGGATGATGACAATTTAAAAATGTGTTCCCATTCCTTGCATCTCCTTCCCCTCTCCACTGCAGTCCCAGACAAACAAAGGCAAAGTCAGTGGTTTAGAGTGGGTGCTCACCGTGACTGAGAGTCTGGAAGAGAGCAAAGAATGAGAAATAAATCTAGTACTTGCTGATCCAGCTAATATGAAAGTCAAGGAAATTAGCAAAGCTCCTTGAGAAATGTCACAGCATTCTTCTACCACTCTGCATTGGATTTGAAGTCTAGGAGCAAAAAGTTGCAAGACACCAAACTTAATTTAAAGAGAAAAAAAAAATCACAGTTTATCTGAGCTACTTATTCATTAACAGAAGAATCTCTTCCTTTATGCTTGATAGCTAGGGAAATATGCTGTCAATGGCAACAAAAAAGTCTCAGAAAAGCAATTTTTTTTTTCTATACAAGGTGTAATAACTGAATTACATAAAAATTCTTAAGGAAAGCTAGTGAAAAGTAATCATATTCATGTGATTTCCAGTATGTTTGGTCTGGGCTAGAGAAAAGAAACCAAAAAGCATCCTGAAATAGTAAAGTGAATTTTATTTTTTATGGGTAAAGCACACCAACATTCATAACATGACCACAAGGTGGAGGGGGATGAGATACTCAGGACAGTGAGGAGGGCACACAGCAAATTCACTGTCCTGGACTTCAGGAGAGCAGACTTTGGCCTCTCCAAGGCACTACTCAGTGGAGTCCAAAGGGAAAGAGCCCTGGAGGGCAGAGGGGCCCAAGGATGCTGGCTGGTGTTCAGAGATCCCTTTCTCCAAGCTTGGATACAAGGAGGCAACGGGGCAAAAATGCCAGCAGGCTCCATGGATGGACAAGGAGCTGCTGAGCAAACTCAGAGTGAAAAAAGCAGCTTTCAGAAGGTGGAAATGGGGACAGGTGGTTTTGGTGGAATACAGTAAAATTGTACAGGGTGATAAGGATAAGGTTAGGGAAGCCAGGGCCCAGTTAGAATTCAGTGTGTCCCCCCCACCCCTTTTTACTATTTCTATTTCTCTCTATATCACATTTACTGCTACACAAAATCCCTATTTTTTACTTTGGCTCAAGATCTCATTTGCATCTTAATTCAGGCAGAGGCATCTCTGTAATAATTTTAATAGCCAGATCTTACCATCATCAAGACAAAAGCATTGCCAGTGTTTTTGGTACTACTTCTACTATAAACTATTATTGTAGGTATTAGAATAACAGAAAAACTTTGATTCTATTTCAAATTGCAGTTAGAATTCAGTTTGCCAATCCATAAGGCCTGCATATTTTATTCAGTATTCATGGTAATAGTTCAATGTCTTAGAATTAATAGGTATTATAATTGGTTTTCAACAGTGACAGGGGTTTGCATAAATTTCACCTATCTTGATCATAGGCAAATCATCAGAAGAATTAATTTGATTATTTATAATTCTACTTAAAAAATAATAAGCAATCTTGATCACCAGGCGGGTTTTGCTTCCTGAAATTACTCTAAATTCTTGCTGATGTCCATCAACAGGTTTAAAGAATTAAAGTATGCCCTAAACTCTCTTAATGGCACTTCTGAGTCAAGTTTTTTGTGAAGCAATGAAAGAGCAGAACTTATCTTCAAAGGTAAACAACTGCTATGCATTTATTTCATTCCTTTATAGATCTGTTAGCCTTGGATGTAAGAATAAACTTTGCTTTCAGCAGTCCCACGGGCATGATTATTACAGGATTTACTGCCTCATATGAATCACTGAAACAGCACTTAAGAAGAAAGTCTGAAATGAAAATGTAGTATAAAAAATATAACTGTTGGATATTCAATTTCAATTGAGGATTTTGAGAAGTTGCATTTTGTTGTTCAGTTAGGTTTTTTTCTTGGTTTTTTTGTTTGTTTTTGTTTGGTTGGGTTCTGTTTGGTCTTGTTTGGTAGGTTTATTTAACCTTGAGAAATCTAAAAGAGCAACTGACATATTATAAGAAAATCAAGGTCTGTACCATTAGAATTTGAAGTTGCACCACCCAGGAATCAAATAATTATTTTTCATGATCATAAGGCAGGTCATTTGAATTTGGTCTGATTTTCAGCATGGATTTGACTGAAATCTTCAATTTAAGACTGCACCTAAGATTTGCTTTATCTGAAATCTGATTTGTGAGTAGTAAGAAGTTAAGTCATAAAACGATAACTTTTTTTGGGGGTTAAGTTTCATAAAGATATTATAAATGCAAACTATGGAAAGGGAGTCACCAGAAGTAAGAAAGTAGGGGAAATTCCACAAAATCTGAAAGAAGTGGAGTTACATTTTTCAACACCCAATTTTAGAACGCACATAAACTCCAGGTTGAATACTGATAGTAATCAGAAAACCTTCAGGACTAAATACAGACTCCAGTACATTCCCTACCCCCTTCCTCCCCAAATCCTGGCATGAAGTACAGGAAAGTCACTGTAGAAGAGAGCTATCCTTCAATGGATGTATATTGATATTTGCTTAAGACAAGATATATACTCAAGATGAGAAGAGCTGATACACACTGATGATTTCACTGGATAAAATGCACTTTAAGCCATATTACACTTCAGTAGCATGAAGAAGAGTTCATGAATTCTTTATTTTTACCACTTCTCAGTGAGATCATTTTCTGAGTAAACTACTCCAGAATATGAATCACACTGTGAGAATGCAGCAAGTCAATTATTTCCATTTCTGCTGACACGTGTTGTTAGCCATTTATTAGCATATCATTTAAGCACACTGAGATCTGCTGACATGATTGGAAGATCTGTGTTGTTTCTGTGGGGCAGCTATTCCCTGTGTTGGAGATTACTTTCAGTAATTCCTTTTGCTTTATTTTCATTCTTGAAACTTGCCACTTCAGCTATTTGGTGTAAGCAAGCACAGAGGGAGATTACTGTTGGCTTTTCAAGCACACAACACACTTACTTGCAAGATTAAGTACCTGATTATCCAACAATGTAAACATAAGATATCTTACTCAGCAAATTATTGTAATTCTGGCACCTGAAAGTAATGACTTCTTATATTTTCCTTATTTTTCAGATGATGCTTAACTCTAATAGTGGCAACATCAATATGTATCCAGTATTCTCAAAAACCATTCTGAATGCAAACAAAAGGAACTTACCTGACCGCCCATCCCGCTGAAAATCCACATGGTACCATTCACCATCATTCACCTTCTTCTGCAAGGCTTTTATTTTTATAGTACCTGATCCCATGTCTAACAGTAGGTAGAGGTGGCCATCCAGCATCTCAATGGCAAAAAAATCAACCTTCACCATCTGTGGATGTTTGGCATCTTTTTGGTGCCTTGGTTTCCCATGACTGAAAAGAATCAGGCCATTTGGCTCGGTTGTACGAAAGTCAAATGATATTGAGCCTGTTTTCTTGGCATTCCACTTTGGCAGAGAGATGAAAGACTCTGGTGTTTCAAATGTGATTGGATCTAAGGTTGCAACATTCTCACATTTAAATGCTACAACCCCATGAATCTTCATTTTAGGATCCCCTTGCTTGGCAAGTCGAGACAGCTCCAACCTGACATCGTTATTTTTATATACAACCTGCAAGCAAAGCAGAGGAGTTATTCAGAGAAACATGACCATTTTAACCAAACAGACAATCTTGAATAGGCACATTATTTAGAGGATAATGGTGATGATATATGAATATGACAATTTACATACAAACAAGATGAAATAACTATTTTCATTGACTAATAATTTAATAATTGTTTTCATTAAACCAAACAAAGTTGCTCTAAAAATATTCCTGGAGTTAATTCTAACAATCTGAAAGAATCTACACATAATTTATACTATGAGTTGCAAATTAGCTTGTGTGGCCTTGATTACTTAAAAGCCTTCTCTGCCTAGCCATTCTGCTATTATAAAGTAGTATTAGATTTCTTCTTCCTCTAAACCCTTTGTCACTGTCTTAACTCTTCTATTCATGTACAGAAAATATACCAAGGTCAGACACTTCATAATTTAACATCTTTTCAGTTTGTCCTTGGGGCTAAGGAGTAGTAGCATTCACGGAATTCATGAGGCTATATAAAATAGGCAAACTAACATCATAACAGATCAAAACAGGCAAAAACCAGGAAAATCTTTGAGCCTGCTCAATTTGATGAAAAATACCCCCAACTTAGATATTTTCCCTGACTGAAGATTTTTCTGATAAAAATGAAAGACAATATTAGTTTTAAATCCAATTGATGTCTGCAGCAAATCTTCTTGCTTCAAATCACATTTTAACTTGGTTCAAGAAGTCTGTCATGATGCAACCACTTCTCAGGGTTCTAATGTTTATTAGCGTTCTCTCAAATTGCTGCTCTGAGTTTTCCATAATACAAGAGCTGCTGAAATGGACTCCCCAATACCAAGGGTGTACACAAGTGCTTTGTCAATACTTTTAATTGTGCAATAAATTATACACTCGAGCTAAAACATCACTGAAGGGCTGAATACAAAACCATAGCGACAGAAGCTAAAAGTTTCTTCTCTGTTTCTAAGGTTAAGCCCTACATTAAAAAGCAATTTGAAGGAAAAGCAACAGCTCAGCAAAACCAAGCACTTTGTGCTGAGGCTTCTTCATCTACAAGTCTGCACCATTCAGGGCTGGATCATGTCTGATATTCCAATATTCCAACTGTGCAGGGTAGTTTGGAGCTGTTCAGGGGACCCTTCACTGGGACCTTACATCCCTATTGGGGGTTAGAAAGTGTTTACTGAATACTTAGGATAGAGCTTTTGGATTAATTCCCTCTGAGAGCCAGTTTGAATGCACGTGAAGCCCACTCTGACACTCAGCAAGGGGAAAAAACAGATGAACTGCAGAACTGTGCTACTGTTAGAAATCAAAGCACTAGCACTTACACAATCTAAGATGACACACCCCATAAGTGATAGTTGCTATTGAAAAATGATGTTTAAAGATAAAAGAAAAGGAAATGATTGACAGAGTGACATTTTTTTTTCCCAGTAAGAATTGTGTTCATTCCAATTATATCATTATCCACAAGGCAAATTTCATCATAAGACTTGTCAGAATTATTCTACTATAATAAAATGTATCCTAAAAGCTGATAAATAAGCCTATTTCTTCATTTTATTTCAGAATTGAGTACAAGTAGTGTTGCTCCCATGAGAGCTGTGTCTCCAAAGACAACAGACAAACCTCACTGTGGATTGCTGACAGCAGAAATGGTGCTCTGCCACAGAGACAATGTGTTCTTCAACTGATGACATCAGAAGTGAATAGAATTGCACTAAACTGTAATACTAGATAGTAAGGTTCCACATTTCCATTTATCAACTACATCCACAACACCTGAGATTTCACACACTGTGCAAAGGAGTTTAGAACAGCACTGGAGAATAAGCACATGCAAGTGACCTCCCTGTGGGGTGGCTTTCTGTCTTTAGAGTGAAGAGGAAGAAGCCAGGAGCATGGGAGATTACTTAGAGATTTCTGGTCTCACAGAGTATTGACCACTTTCTGTGGCAAGGGAGATTTTGGATAGCTCCTGCTTCATTTGAAGAAGCTACAAGGGGCAACCTTTCTGGATTAGACCAGAAAGAATTAAACTCTGCCAAAGGATGCAATAAATGAAAAAGGAACAAATGGTCTCTTATTAGAACTAAATCCTGCTCAGTGACAATAGAAGTAAATACAGCAACAAAGAACATGAGAAGATCTTAAAGTGACTGCTGAACAAGATCGGGTTCCAGGACAAGGAAGATAAATGTACAAAGAGAATTTATTGTTTATGGACAAATCAAACTGTCCAACCTTAATGAAATTGGTTGACTGAATATTAAATTGAGAATTGATAGATATGTTAAAAAACTCAGAAGAATAAAGGAAAGCTAGGTTTTCCTTGAAGTCTAAAACAGCTTACTAGGATCTGAAGTCATTTGCCAATTCAGAAATAATAATTTCTAATAAATATGGTTTAAGAACATAATGGACAAAGTGAAATTGTTTTCTCAATAACTTGTCACCAGCTCTTTAATTAACTTAATATATAATGTATGAGAGAAACGTTGCTAGTTTCTCTTACTGTCACTTTAGTAACACTGACAAATATCATCAATTTTATGTCACCAATATTAAACCATTCTTGGAATCCCTAAATATTTTAAATTACAATTTTGTGCTTCCCTATTCCACAACTGAAACTTCCTAGCTGCATTAGTACACATCTTGTGGGGAATGTTTAAGAGTGCATATGCTCTAAATTTTAGAATGTGCTTATGTTCATTTACTAAATGGAAAATTTTGAACAGAATTATCATGGATAACTAGTAATAAAACAGGAATATATGAACCATAACTGAAAAGACCTGTAAACTATTAACTGAACACAGCTTGCATTTGGGAGCCTGTTTCCTGGTGTCGTGCTGAGATTCTTACCCCTCTCCCTATCCATGAAAAATGTGCTCAGCCATCAGTGAAGCACAACAAAAGGAGAAAAGCAGCACATTCACAGAAATTACTTGTCATTAAATTTTGGGAAAACCACTAAACAGTAAGAAATAATTCTGAGACTAATATCTGCTTTATAACTCATGAAGGTACATGCTTCAGAAACAACAGCCTGTAGGGTACAAATAGCTTACTGATTCATCCATTGATTTTGCCTTTTAATTTTTTCTTTTGCTTCTGGGTATGTAAGGACAAACACATTTTAATAGGGCTCATATTATCTGCTATTTCCATCTGAGGCACACAGCACATAACATTAACTCAGCACATTCTCCCTCCTTTAGAGAAATGCACCCACAATTAGTCAAGTGAAGGGAACTTGCAACAGAGAAATATTGGGGTCACAACCCCCTTTACTTCCACACAAGCCACCAGTCACCAACCCTGGCATCCATGGGGTTGGCCCTGGCTTGTGGCTTGCTCTTGCACTCATTTTCATACCTGAGCAACAATCTAAGTTCCCTGCATGTGAAACTGCCAGCCCTCAGGGAATTCTATCCTGCCATTAAGAGCACCTTGAATTTGTCTCGTGTTCACTCTGTTCTTTCCTGTTAATATCAAGCAAGTTTCAAGACCTCAGTCTTTAAAATATATAATTACCTCGTTCTTGGAAACTGCAAAAGGTCACCTAAACTCCCAAGAAAAATGGAGCAGTTAGCAATTTCCCACATAATTTGCAACCAAGATACCCAAAGTGAGGAACAAATTTATGTTCTAAGAGAGGACAGAACATTTTACAACCAAGATACAGGCTGCCTTTGTCACTATCTAGACCACGTGGTGGGTAACTTGCAATATCACAGGGCTGTGCCTTACCAAATAAGTCCAGCTTTGAGACAGCAATTATTACCTTAAGCTCAGCACTCTTTAAGGTGGTCTGTGGTCATCTTGCAGCACAACCTAAACTAATTCAAGACTCTCAAAGATACATCATTAATAGGTTTATTTTTCAAGCCAAGGCACTACTATGCAATGAACTCCAGAAGTGTAAAGAGGTATAAATCTATGAATGAGCCCGAGAAAAGGTGAAGGAAAAGAGAAGGAATTCATACTAGGAAGGTATCCTAAATTTTAACTGTTCAATTGGCAAATGTACAAGTCAAGAGAATTTTAAAAAATTAAGAAAATAAACAGAATTCTATCAGTTCTTTCTACTGACCCTGTCCCATGAGATTTAGAATGATGAAAGGTGTGAAAAAATACAGATTACAACACTACTTTCAATTCAAAGTGCAGTTCTTCCCACATCAAACATTATAAATGAACAAAGGGCATTACCCTTAAATATTTCAAAATACTGATCACATCTGCCAGCAACAGCTTCTCAATCATTGTGATTTAAAATCCTTTAAATTATTATGAAGCATTTATTTCAAATTACTTTACATTCTTAAAACCAAAGATGGTTTTAAGATGGATGGATGATGATCCTCAAGAATCTGATCACATCACCTGATTTGCAGCATCTAGATTTCCTTGAGAACAGAGAGAACCCAGGATTTCAGAGCACCTACCATTATGACCTTGCTCCAAGGAACTCATCTATTTACTTAACTGGGAGATGAGGTAAAACACTTTTCTAAATGCAATTTGAATAAATGGATCAAAACCTGTTAAAAAATTGGATGATATAAATCTTCATTACCATAGACCAGTACTTTTGTATTTTCACATTTCCATGAAACCTGGATCACCTCGTGCATGCAATGGCAATTAATTCCCCAAAATGGAAATTAACATCACCCAAAATGTCTCAGGTGGGTGCTGCAAATGTAGAGGTTTCCCCTGAAAAGTGGTGCCAGCAGGAGGGAATTTGTTGATGCCAGAAACTGCAACAATGGGACTTACAATAAGGGAAGCCTGAGGCAATTTTTTCAGCTTGCTTCAGCAGCCACTGGAATTCCCATGCTCCTTGAGAAGTACCTGGTGCCCAGAGCATCACATTCCCCAGAAATCCAGCTGCAGAACTGACCACTAACAGTTCTCATGTATGTTTTTAGCACTCACTGTATGGTTTTGAACTAATCTGGGAATATCAGCTTCTGGGAGAAGCTTGTCATGTTGCTAATATGCCTCCATGCATTTTCAAGCTCCAAAATGAATATATCAAGGAACACAATAAACTAAAGACTATTTACACAAAACCCTGGGAGCCCAAGTTCAAATGTTTGCAATGGGGTGCATTTTTGAACACAAGGTGAAAGCACACAACGTGAATGACAACAGCTATTCAAGCCTCTACATCATGAACCAGCTTTGTTTTCTGAACATACAGAAGAAATTAAGGAGTGCACTGAATGCTCCAAGAGAAAAATAAATTCTGGCTCAAGTGAAATGGTTTTTATTCTCCTGAGGACAACATTTGTGCAAATGTGGTGGTGATGGAGCATTTAAAAAGGGGGTCACTGAGCACCAAAATAAAACCCAGGTATCTCTAGAGTTTTACTAAGTGGGAGGTAAGCTGAAGGAAAACAGGATAGGGTTCCATGCTATGGATACATAAACACCTGGAGAAAACGTGCATTTTGTTGCATTATTTAACTAATTCTTATTAATTATTCAATTAATATGGTCTGGGAAACTGCCCTGCAAGATTCAGCTCAAAAAACCCCTTGACTTAATTGATCTAATAACCAAAAACTAATAACAGACAAGCACCACAGTGCAACAAATTCCCTGGAGAATATACCTAGGAGTTTCACATTCTTCTCTTTCTTCTTCCTGTCCAGTCTGAGCATCCAAAACCACAGAGTGCAAACAGTTCACACTCAAACTTTTGAAAAATATTAAATGGGCTTTTGCAAGGCAAACATATTATTCATACAGTATAATTATTTGGTTTTTTTCTGCTTTTTGTTGTACTTTTTATAGCTTTATATATAATAAGAAGAGTTTTTAAATCAGGCATTCCCTCCACAGACTACTTTGGCCTAAGGTAGAAAGAAGAAAACCATTATAATGACTCTTGTGTTTGGAAGTCAGGACAAGTAATCCAGGGATTTGGGTTTAACCTTGCACCTGAATGTCTCACAGAGAACTTGATTTCTCCTTGCTTCTCTGTAAATTGGATACATCATCTCCTCACAGGGCAGAAACTTGATTGAAGACTGAAGTTGACATTACCAGCACAAAATCTAGTGAAGCTTCATGCAAAATCAGACACATTTACACACACATTTCCTATAGGATGTCAATCTCCCATTTTATTTTGAAGGAAAACAGGTATGATATAATTCTGACTTTCTAGTCTGCAACTACAGAGTCCAGAGCTCACTGATCAGATTAAAAAAAAAAAAACCAAAATGCACCCAAATCTGTTCAAAAGCTGCACACAATAAAAGCTGAGATTGAACAATCCACATCTCAGGGTGAACACAAAAGTAAAGAATCCTATGCCCTGATAATGCACTGGGCAAGTGTTTTGATGCCACATTACATGGCTAACTAAAGGCAACAAATTTGTGGTATTTGTTGTTTCTGTAACTAAGCAACATGGATGTTTTCTGCACTCCCCTTCCTTAAAATAACAGGATATATTGCACACCAGGCACTTGGAAAACTTCTGTTTATACAAAGCAGGCATACTTAATGCACACAAATTTATACTCTATTTAAACTGCTAATTATCTTATCCCTGCAAATTCTAGGAAGGAAAATGGGTACATAAAAAAGGCTAAAATTACCATAACCATAGGGAATTTCACTATGATTTCAATAGCACTTCTACTGTAGATTGAAAATCATCACTCTCCTGCCCCCAAATAATAATGTAAAAAGAATGGAGAAAAAAAAAAACAAAACAAACCAAACCAGAAAAACACAAACCCAAAAGAACCCCCACAACTCAGTACAAAGCAGATATATTAATTACTCTAAGGCAACACAAAGAGTTGTTAATGGATATATATACCTGTAGAAACAACACCAGCACTGACAGAAATAAAGTTATTGGTATATTGTGAGTGTGAATTTAGATTCCCTGTGCAGTATGGGGAAAGTCACCTCAGTTTAGTGCATGCCACCCATCTGCAGAATTAATACAGTCACAGCAGCTCATCTTCTAGGCCAGCCAGACTTTTCTGCTGGAGATTTGAATGTGGATCCCAGAACTGTCTTGTTTCTTTTCTCTCCTGCTTTGACTGCCTGAATAGAGACATTTTAAGGGGATGCCAGAAAATGCCTTTTTATGTTTTGAATTACTGGAATATCATTTAACATGATATATTGGCAGAACTTAGGAAAAAAAGAAAATCAACTTTTTTTCCCTAATAACATTGATAATGGGATTGTTATGTTTTTCACCCTGCTGTGGACACAATTCTTTTGAAGATCTTTTTTCCCCTCTTCAATAGACTATTTTGCTATTCTTTGTATGTCCTGCTGTCTGCTGCCAGACTGCTAAATGTTTCTGACTGTGGTTGCTATGCTTTCTGTTTTTAAGAAATGGGTTCAAGTTTCCTTTCCTTTTCTTTTTTACTTCCCATGGCAAGGCTCATAGAAATTTCTTGGCAACAGCTAAGTTGCAGAGTTTAGGGACAAGTTGGTTCCACAAAAGCTCTATTGGCTCCCTAGTAAAGATAAAGCCTTTACCAAGACATAAGTCATGAAACAAAACCAAGAAAAACAGGAACCACCAAAAGGAAAACAAAATGTATTATTTAAGGCAAAAGCAGCTTTGCATTAATACATTGTATGAAGTCTAAGAAAGAAAACAAATTATATGCTACCTCCAATGACTGTTTGGGAAAAGGAAAGGGCTACAGGAGACTCAATTGTCATGCTGGATTTCAGCTTTTTCCTTTCTTTCACAGTGCAGTAAGAGTTACCAAAGACTAATTCTGCAGCAAAGTCAGAAATGTGCTGGTTTTCCTCTGTCTCCATTAACCATTCTTACCCAAAATCAAGCAAAAGAACTCTAAGGACTACAAGAAAGAGGGACTGTAAAGCAGAACACCATCATTACCATTTGTAGGGTTCAAGGCTTATTTGTTTAGCATTATATTCATTATATGCTGGAATTTCCCTGTCTTTAGGACTTAAATCTTTAAATTCAAAGTCATAAAATGCATAAGCAAATAATGAAAAAACAAAAAGATCATATACAAGTAAAAATTAATATTCTAAGGTGCATTTCAACTCAAGTGCATTTGAAGAAAACCTGATAAAATCTGAGTTACCTTTCATTAGAGTAGGAGTCACATAAGTTAAAAATGGAAGTTGTCACAAAAAGAGACAAATAATGAATCTTAAATTAAAAGCTAAAATGAGCTCAACACAATCCAGGTAGGGGAGGTCAGGGATCTGAACACAAACTTACAGAAATTTGTTTAAAAAATTCAGTTACCTATACTCCTAAACCTGAACACCTGAAATATTTGAACAAACTTCTTTTCCATATTAAACATGATTGAAAATGTAGAAAAAGACCTGTAGGCTTCAAATTAAATGCAGAATGTCAGTTCTACATATCCTTTGGGGAAATGAGGGAGGTTAATTTCACCCCTCACTAGATTTCCTTCCTTCAGCCTCTCCTGTTAAGTTTTTTAGTAGCTGCCAACTTATGACTCTTCATTTATTATTTCTCCAGAATAATAAACACCCAACAGGCTTTTTCTTCCTCTTCTCTCTCACCTGTACAGGTTACTCCAGTCTCCAGCTGAATAGCTGGCACTCAGCTCTGGGTTTTTTTAGCCGCTCGCTGGTTTGGACTCATCCTCGTTTCCCAATGCCTGGTTTGAAAGAACCTTCTGTTCCACTGAGGGGAAAATGGCCCTCTGTTAGGAACTTTTGGCCATCTTCCATTTAGAAACCTCCTTCCCCCTCAGCCCTGTTGGCTGACTATTGGCTGAATGAAGTTGGCTACCAGCTGACAAGCTGTAGAAACTTTGCTTCTCCCATTCTGAGAGCCAGCACAGCTCTTCCCCCTTAGCTTAACAGCTCTCTGATTTTGTGTGATATTAATTTAGCAATAATTTATGCAGTTGCCAGCTAAATTATGCTCTACCAAGATAGGCTAAATAGTTTAAAAATAAAAATCAAAATCAAATTCCCACCCATTAACTATACTGGGCGCATTCCTGGAAGACATCCAGGAAAATCCTTCCCTGCCTTCACCTGCAATTTCTTTTGAATCCTTATAATCCTTTCAGCTTTCCAGTACTGCAACATGAGCAACTCATCACATCAGTGTTTTGAAACCATCTTTGTCTTCTCAGATACCTATGACAACTGGAACACAGATTTTCTGTGGTGCTTTTACATTCAAGGTTTTTACTGTAATTGCAAGACAAAGGTATCAAACCACCACGTGTTATTCAGTGAGAAGCAGCTTTTCCCTCAGAGTGCTCAAAACCAGAAAGGGGCAGCTCGAGGCTGCTGCCACTGCTTTCCTTGGCATTCTGCTCTGTGCCCACATTCCTCTTCTAAACTCCCTATGTTTGCTGAAGTGGCAAATGAAGAAGCAGCACTCCTGCAGAGAAGCAAGAGAAAAAGCAGGGTTTTCCAACATCAAAAAAACTGATCTCTATAGTCCACAATGTGTGTGGCTAAAAGCATTCAGAAATTTTCAAGAAAACAATTGAGTAATGGGATATTTCTAAGGCATTGCTTTTCTATTTAAAGCCATCTCTAACCAAAGTCTACCTGTGGGCCAGCTTTATGTTAATAAATTTTATTGAGGTTATAGCTGTCCTCCAAAATAGCCTGGCTGAACTAATTAAAGTTAATTACCACTGTACTGAAAGAGGGATGTGTTATTTGATTTTCAAGACATGTCATCTCACTGCAGTGAGAGAATGCACATTTAGAGCATTTAGGTATGGTGTTTAAAGGGTCTGACTCTGCTTGATCAGCTCCAAGCCTGAGACTTTGAGATCAGCTTAATGCTAAAGGAATTTCAGACAATTCAATTTGCCTTTGGTTTGGTACTGAGTGAGAGGTCCTCAGCCTCAAGCCAAATCAATTCTTCTGAGAGATAATCAGAAAAAACCCACATAATACCACAACAGTGTTCATCTAGGAGCATTCCAGAGGAGCAGCTGGCCATACAAAATGAACTACCACCAAGTACCTTTACACAAGTTATTGCAGCTTATTGCAATTTAACACCTTTCTTAACTTTTAAAAGTATATTGTTCTGCAAAATATTTTTGATTGTGTAAATGTGTCTGTCAAAATAAACACTCCTCACAGAGTTCTGTTTGTTTTTTTTTAATAGCTCTTTAGAGAACTAAGTCTGAGCAAAGGGTAGAAAGTGCAACTAAGCATTTATCACTTCCCTGTGTCTTTGGGTACATCAATTGAACGTCTCAGCAACGTTCTGTCATTTGTTTTCACCGTTAGATTTTGTTCTGATTTTTTTTTTCCATTATTTTCAAATAAACACTTCAAATTGAAGCTACTTTAGATATAAAACATATTTTGAAATGTTCTCAAATACCACTTCATGAAAGTGAGAGGAAAATAGGCTTTTCTTTGGACAAAAGTGTCAGGCAAAAATTATTTTCTATTTTCCCTAAAATACTTTCTTGGGACTACACATGGCATGCTCTGATTGATACACATTTTAAAAAATTAATAAAGGATATACATGAAACCTAAATAAAGAATTAAGGTAGTCACATGTATGGTAATAACAATTGCTTGTATTCATTTCAGTACAACTCCATTTCACAAAACAAGATTATGCAAAGAGATTCAGCACACATTTTCACTGGAAAAGTTTAAAAAATTACTTTCAAGATTCTTCTCTCTGTAGTGAGGCCTTAGTTTTGCTGATGTGATTTGTACTGTTTAATGATTCTGAGAAAGCCTATTTAAAGGCTAATTCAGGATTATTTAGCAAGCAGTGGATGATGTCTAGTAAAAAAAATTAATTCAGGAGTAGATGAGAGATTTGAAGGCAAAACCCAATGCAGTGTAGACCTCATGACTACCGTACCCACAAAGAAAAAAACATTTACCTTTCAATAGAAACTAAATGAGCAGTCTCATTCTGACTGAAAAATGGATTTGAATACAATATTCAGTAAGCACAAATAAAAATCCTGTGGAAACTTACTTATATACGGTATTAATCCTAATATATACCAGGGCTTGAGACTAAATCCTGCAGTGTGATGTCCTGTGTGATGTCAGCAGGAACAGGGAGGGCTCACTCTGCCTGCTTGGGCTGGAGTCAGACCCACGGCACCAAGGAGTCTTTGCAAGTGTTTGGCTTTCACAAAGATGAAAAATACCAAGAGGATGACAGGAGGCAGGCTTCTCTCAGAAACTGTCACCTTAACAATCTGATCTTGTGAAGCCTAGCCCTTAGCTGAGTGTGGCAATACTCTTTCAAAAAACAAGTTTAGTAACTCAAATTCCAATATCAATATTAGATATTAATAATCTGACTCAACAGATACAGCAGTCTCAAGGCATGGTTTTTGCTGTAATTCATGTTATTTCTAAACCTGTCTCACAGAAATGACAAACTTGACAAGTCTCATGCTTTCTAACAACTTCCTCTGAGCTTGTACAAAAAGAAAGGCTGGCATACTGATTAATGTGATTTATTTTGACTTGGAATATCTGCTCTTATCCATTACTTACCTAAGTTTGGCATTTACTTCATAGCTGAAGTGGAGATTGTAAAATAGTACCTTTTTCATCTCTATTATTGGCACAATGAATTCTATCCTATCTTACTACCCTAAACTGGGACCAATTTCCAAAACATCTTAATGTACCGTACCTTTTTCATTTATATCTTTGGTCAGAGAGAACAAAAAAAAAAAAAAGTGCTCCTGCTCATCTCTGTTATATTTATTTAGCTGTAATAATACTCATGAGAGGCTTTCTCAGTAGCTTGATTATATCAGCATAACAGTTCTTGAATCTGATAATAATGGAACCCCAAACCACAAATACAAAAGAATAATTTCTGCAAAATTTTAAGGTGTCAGATGTACTGGGCATTTTGTTTGCACGTTTACAGCTGAGCCAAAATACTTCAGCTTTTAACCACGTAAGTCACCTCGCTGAATTTTCAATTTATTTTATAGTTCTCTTCCTAGGCATAACCTCATAACTTGCAAGTTTGAAGATACCTGAGGTGTACATGTAACTAAAGAAATAACAAATTTGTCCGAGCTACAATTCTCAGTTGATACCAAAATAAGCACTTTGTAAGACCGGATATATATTTAGAGTTGCAAATACCTGAAAAATTGATTTGACTAAAGGAACATGCTCTTTTGAGCATACTAAAACACTAAAATATTTAGGTAATTGACTTAATAACTGGTTTAGATTTTTAAAAAAACATTTTGATTTTTATTGAATGTGTGCTAAATATGTTTCAAGAAAAAATGGTGGAAATATCAACCTAGCTTCCAGCAAAGCATATTGAAACAATTGTAAAAATGCTAATTGTAATTTTAGTTTGACAATTAAATGATACTGGGATTGGCTCAATAGGCATATATGGATTTTTATATTTCTACAAATCATGTTCATTAAAGTGTTTTAAAGCATACATTTAATCTTTACTATCTGGAAGTAAAGAAATAATTCTTGTCTCATTATTGCTTTCAAGCTGTCCAGTTAAAACTTGGAAAACATGCACCATCTAAATGGCAAAGAAGCATCTCAGTCTCCAGTAGCTTTTACACACATAAAATTCCTTGGACTAAGTCTTGGAAAGAGAACATTCATTTTTTAGGTTATTTTTCTTCTGCAACAGTATGGATTTTACATAAAAAAAAAAAAAGCCCCAAATCTAACAGAACAAACAAAACCAAATGATCTAATTCCTGTCTTATTAGGAATTATCACAGATGTGCTGAGTTGGAAGGGGCCCATCGGGACCATCGAGTCCAGCTCCTGGCCTTGCACAGAAGAGCCCAAGGGTGACACCAAGTGCCTGAGATTGTTGTCCAAATGCTTCTTTGACTCTGTCAGTCTTGGTGCTGTGACCAGTGCCCTGGGGAGCCTGTTCCAGTGCCCAACCACCCTCTAGGTGAAGAAACTTTTCCTAATACCCAACCTAAACCTCCCCTGACTCAGTTTCATGCCATTTCCTCATGCTCAATCACATCTTCGAGTGCCCCTAAAGCAGGGTCCCTGAAAAAGCACAGAACAAATCTGCCAACTCCTGACAGATTTGACAGATGCTTCTCCAGCAGAAACAAGCATCCTAGTAGCAGTGGTAAATAAGTATATCTTGTGAGCAAAGGTTGGAAGGACCAGGAAGCTGACATCTAGGTGTTCATGCTTGTTGATTTTTAACCCAGGCACTTCTGGACTCTGATGATGCATTACAGTATTATGTTCTCATGGAACTTTATGATCTTATCTGTTACTATAATACATCACCAAATCTCTTTTGCTAATAGAATATATTCCTAGTTAATGTGCAAGAAATCACAGGAACATAGCCCACTTATTTTCTATGGTTTTGGATTAAATGAACTTAAAAAGATTAGCATTTTCAGCAAGGAAAAGAAAATCTTGACTGAAGAAGTGGAGAATAGGGGCAAAAACCACCTAAACATCACTTTCAAACAAGGTTTGCAGCCTTACAATGTCTAGGAAAATGACATTTTGAGAATTCCTGTTCTATGATTCTGGAGGAACAAGACTCATCAAAATCTTCCTGCCAGGTTCCAGATATTTTTGTCAGTTTATTGGCTGGCACTTGAAATCCAGTCTGCATTTTGCAATCTTTTTAATTTGTCTTATCTCACACAGAGCAAAATATTCTGGCTTTTCCCCCCCAAATAGAGTGACAGACGAAATATAGAGAAGTATTTTCTTTTCAAACATTTTCTTGGAACAGCTTTTCCTGTATCTAGCATATTTCAATTTTAATCCCCGTGTTGCTGAGTTGCGCTGAATATTTAATTTATGCTAACCTGTCACTTATTTTTTTCTCCCCATCTATATAGGTATGAATATTTATGAACAAAGCAGTAGCTGACCTGCACCTTGTATCATCTGAAAAACATATGCACACTGGGCAAATGGAACAAGAAGGGAAGAAGAGAAAAATTTCTTTTTCCATCTTTAATACACAAAATAAGCACTCTCCATAAGAATGGCATTAATGAGAAGGAACATGTTGTTCCTTATGGTAATTATTTTAAGCATCCCATCTAGAGGAAGCTCAGTTATTTCCAAGCCTGGCATGGGCAGAGTAAAAAGAGTGAGGAAAAGGACATGGTAAAAATAGGCACACTCTGATTGACCAGTGATGTAGCTCAAGTCCACATCAAGGGACCAAAAAGTTCTTGAGTACTTTTAATTTCTTCCTCTTAGATATTTCTTGAAAGTGGAAAGGAATAATATGAAATTGATAACTCAATACACATCACTTCCAGCCTCCACAGCAAGAGACCAGCATGGAAAGCTTGTGAACACTGAGGGCTATTCAGCATCAAATCACTGTCCTTCCCACTGGTGTTTCAAAGGGTAAATATTCAGGACATGGCATGCATTGAAGAGGAATTAATAATTGAAATGCTTGAAAAATCCCTGTGATGACCCACTTCTCTGGGCCTCTGCACTCCCCAGCCTCCAATGATTCCATCCAGCAGCTTGTGCCTGTGCAAAGCATCTACGTGTCCTTGAAAAAAATTGTCACATCTGGGAGACAAAGTGCTGTTTCTGAAGATCATGTCTTTTAAAAAGGTACACTCTTAACTGCTATGAACATTTCCTTTGTATCCTTCCAAGCTATATACTTTTAAGATGATATTAGTACCCAGAAAACTTAGAGTTTTTAGAAAACTAGGAATAAAAATACTAGGAATAAAGGATGAAACTCAGGTCACAGTGAAATAACATCGCTGGGTCTGTGAGCTTCCAGAACTCCCTCCTCACACACTCCCTGTGCCAGAACACAAACATCCTACATTTTTCACACTTCCTGATTTCCTCCTCCTCTTTAAAACATTTTATTTCATGAAAGTGTAATGAATAATGTATATAAAATACTGTTATGGGATATTGATTTACTAAGTCTGTGATGAACACAAACTCACTATGATCCACTGAGTAGGGTGAGTGAGAAACATTTCAGAACTACTTTCAATGAGGAAAAAACCCGTAACACATCCCTAACCAATTCACAGAAATGATTTGTAGCAAATCTAATAAGTCCTCCATCACAGCTCTCCAAGAACAGCATGTTTCCCTGCAGAATAGCTTTTGCTTCTTTATACAATCTACTCTGAAGTACCTCAGCAAAGACTGATACAGGGCTTTTACCAATACCTTTGGGAAAGTGCTCCACTCCATAATCTATTCTCACTGCCAATCATTTTTTCCTAATATTCATCCAATCTAAATTTTCACTTTAGTAATCCCATCACATTACTCCCCTTGTGCTTTTGTGCTTTAGCATTTACACTCTTCAAATATTTATAGTTACTGTTCAAGAAAAAAACAGACCTTTTCCCTCAGCATATCAGTTTCTGTGCCTGAATGTTGTTGGCCTTCCTTGGAGTGCTGTATTGTGTTACACATTCCAAATAACTGTCAGAGAAATTAACATTTGCTGTTGCTGGACAAAAACAGCCCAGAAAACTCCTTCCCCAATCACACAGTTTTCTGTGAGCAAGTATTCGCTGCTGTTACATCACCAAAAAAGATTTATGGATCCAAATATTCCAATGATGGAATTCAAGCAATTAGGTATTATACAGGGGAAAAAAACCCCTAACCCTCATATATAACAGTTTTGGATGCCTGGTCCTAACCACAAAAGATTATTAATAAACACAGTGGATTAACAAAAAACAACATATAATCAAAATACCTTGGACGGCAATCTTTCCATTTGTGTTTCAAATTCTTCACAACAGATATTTTAGGAAAGGAAAATTATCTTTGTTTTCCTCTCTCTCCTTTCTTCTCTAGTGTCTCTTAACTGCATTAGATGCCCAAACTCAGCCAAACATCCTGCACCTTTCATACATCAGAGACCATGGGGTCTATAATGACACTGTTGCTTGACAAATGTAAATGTCTTTATGATCATCATTTTCTCCTAGACCTTCTCCAATCTGCTTTCCATTGAAAGTCCAGGTTGGAAGGGACTTCAGATCAGCTGGTCTAACCCTTATTGGGAGAGGGAGCCCAAGATTACCTTGCACCCAGTCCAATGGCATCATGAAAACTACCAGCAGTGGGGACTCCACAATGTTCCTGGGCAGGTTATTCCAGTGACTGATCTCATTTTACCAAGTCTATTCCTTACATCAATATACAATATCTTTTGGTACAATGTGCACCTGTTGCTGCTGGTCTTCTCCACGTTGGTCCCTGTGAAGAAAGAGCCTCTGCCCCAGTTGCAGCTGCCCTTTAAACACTGGAACACCGTGATGAGGGTCCCCTGAGTCTCCTCTTTACCAGGCAGAAAAGACCCTAAAATGCTTCAGTCTTTCCTCTTGGGACAAATTCAGTTCTTCTGCTCATCTTTGTGCCACTTCTTGGGACTCTCTCCAATCTTTCTTCATATTTTTTGAATTTTGCAGACCAGAACTGGGCACAGTACTCCAGGATATTCCTATTCCCTTCATTCAGGTTACTATTTCCTTTATAAAAACTTCTGAAGCTTTTGCTAATCGTCCCTGTAAAACCTGTTGTGAAGAATTCATATCTGTGTTCCTACCCCCATTCATAACTGTCATATTTGACTTCACCTTTCAAGTACTTATAACCACAGCTACAATTCTTGACACATGATCTAATTCTCAATTTCATCTTCCCCATTAAAGCTGCTATAAATATTGGACTTTCATATAACATCCTTTCAGCACAACTGAAGAACTCCAGAAGTTCATTTACTTCTAATCAAACTCCTTTTTTAAACCTGAAGAAAAACATACTGTGTTCTTAATCATTCTAGCAAAATACACTGATGGTCCTGGATTTTGAAACTATTTTTCCTCTTTTTTTCCCCACTGTGCTTATTTTCTGTTCCTCCTGAAATTACAGCATTAAATTAATCAGAAAATTGCATTCCTTTCTCATGTGAAAGGAATTTCTCATTACTTTTTGTCACTAATGATTTAGTCCTCCAATTTTTCCCATTTTCATTCACTTTCACGTCAGCAAGAAATGGACTTAGGATGTCTCTTTTGGGATCCCCTACTTTCCATTCAGCAAGTCTGACTGCTCTGTAATTTATGAATTTTCTTGCTAATTTGCTGGAAGAGCTACTCAGAGATGCAGGTAGTTAAAAATCTCCCCTGAGTATCCTTTTCTATGGAGTATCTTCAGAAGAGACAGAATTTCTTCAGCACCACTTGAAATACGCCTAATGTTTGTTTTGCTTTGTTTATATTTCTTCACAGGAAAATCATTCAGCAGTTTGCTAGCATGCTAAGTGTTTTTAAATATTATGGCAACCCATTTGCTTGTTCCATTTCCGTTTCTCCTGTACAAATTATGTTACAGTAATCTATACTGATGTCTATTAAAAAAAATTACCTCATTAAGTTCATCTGAACCCACTAATGGATTCCACATACTTCACACTTTCACAGGAAACTCACTTGCTCTTTCTGGACTTTTTCTGTATGTACAGCACAGGAGTTTCATGGATTTTTTTTCTAACTTTTACTGGGACAGTGAATGTACAGGTCAAGTTATCTGTTTTAAGCAACATTTCCTTTACTGTATTTCTTGGCTACTTTAAACACCACATGACAAACCCCACAGGATTTGATTTCAGGAAGCAAGTAACACATGTTCTCATATATTTTCATATTATTAGTTTATATTACTTTAGTTACTCCTCTTAGCCTGAAAGGTATTAAAGTGCCATAAAATCATTATAAATAAACATGCTATTTGGTACAGTCTGATCATAGTTAGACTAAAAACAAAGAGGGGTTTTTGAGTCTGAGATTTTTTTTAAGCATCAGTCTGTAAGATTTTCACAGTAAAGTCTTGATATAGGTCCTACTAAGGTCAGCAGAAGTTAGTGGCAATTACATCAGCCTGGAAATCAGGGATAATTAGGTGAAAATCTGTGTATTAATTGACCTAGGAGATGCAGGAAAAAACTACAAAGATGAAACAGCTGAACTTTGAATGCGCATACTTAAAAGCCAGTAGTTAAAATCAGTATAATGTACCCAGATTCTACTTGGTTTTATATTAGCATTTATCAGGTCAATCTTCAGGAAACACAGATGTACTCTGAATAGAAATAGAAGCCTTCTAATTTAAAAGGAACTTGAATAGTCTAAACACCTCTGGAAAAATCTTGCATGCTCCTGGTGGATTACTAGATAAACATTAACATTTAGTAGTGGAATCTGCACAGAAGAAGGATATGAAACTGAAAAAAAAATCATGACAATGAGGGATGAGAAAAGTTAAAGAAGATATAGAGAAGTTCAGCAAGAGTGACCAAGAAACTGGAAAAACATACTCCACAGGAAAAAATACAAAGGATGCAAAATGATTGAGTTAACAATGAGGTGTAAAACTGTCACAGCAGAGAAGTACCTATATGCAGCAGTGAAATAAAGTAGGTAATGCAGGGTCTGAACCCAAATGAAAATAAAATGAAAATAGATCAATTCAAGTATGAAGACATATTTACAACAGGGAGACCATTTCACTCCAAGAAACATTATACACATATATATATAATGTGGGACAGTGAAAACAGTACAATGGCTATGGCATTTGAGAAACATTAGTTCAGCTAAACCCAATGACCTATTTTATACAGGAAGCCACGTTAGATTATGAGCATTCCTTGAAAACTGTGACAGTTTCGATTAATAGGAGACTACAGAATAGGGACAATCTTCAAGACTGAGTGACAAAATTCCATTTTTGTATGGATATAAAGGGGTCAACATAGCTACAGAAGTCAATGCACTTGCTTAGTACTAGCTGAATAAACCACTGTTGCCTACTCAAACCGTGTGCATTTTTCTGCCAGTACCAAGAAAATCCACATCTCCATAAAATACGTGGCTTCAGCCATCCAAGGATTTCATAGCATTTTTCAACCTGGAATTATCCTTGCATATGATATACTGTAAGTACCAGAGGAGAAGAACCTGTAGAGAATCAAGTGTTATGAAGCCACAAGTCAGGAAATGGACTCCATCCAACATTCTGCAAAGGCACGAAAAGGCTTCATGAGCCTTGCAAACCAGCTTGGCACTTAGACGTGGAAATTTCAAGAACAGTGTTTAGACAGGTATGTTCCAGATTCCTTGTGACCACAACACCTCCTTAAACATGAGCACCTTGTTTATTTATCTAAAAGGAGAAAATGTTCCCCTTTAATCATTGAGAGTGATGTGTTGAAGGCAGCTTTGGTTTTGTGCTGTGGAAATCAATGGAAGCATCTCCATTTTTAGAGTGTTGCCAGGGTCAGCCTCAATTAAGATCAAGTGGTGCATTACAGAAATGATGTAAATAATGTAATTGGTTCTAATGGGAGGTACATGAATGATATATCAGGCTACAACTTTTATTGATAACAATTAATTCCTGGGCATATAGCCACAGAAGCTCTGCCCATCCTCTCCTAAATCTCAGTCTACCAGCTAGCAACCAAATTTTCTTGCCAAGGATTCTCTCCTGCTAATACTGGATTCTCACAGTGGCAATGTAAATCAACCAATCTAAGTCTGAAAGCTGTCCTGCTTTCTAAAAAATTGAACAGAAACCCTCTCTGAAAACCTAACTTCCTTCGATTCAGACTTTCTGAAATCTTCCAGATTCCTGCATGTGATTTGACACAATGAAAGCAGGAAACAGTGAAAACTACTTGATGCTAGGGTCTGCATCCCAAAGACCACATGGATAGACTGCTTCCTTAAGAAAAGTTTTGGTGTTTGGTTTTTGTTGTTAGGTTCTGTTTATTTTTTGTTTTTCATGGGTGATAAACTATATCCAGGAACCTATTTCACACTTAAACTGAAAGCCATTGTACAAGAGCTAGCAGACATAGAAGCATTTCATTTTACAGGGTCATACTCCTGTGAAACAAAGTGCTGGGGAACAAACTAAAATGAGACAAGCAGTTTTCCAGTCTGTAGCAAAGTCTGGATTTGTGCACTTGCTTTTTCACTGCACTAAATACATCTGTGGGATTACAAAAAATAACCATCATACAGAACAAGAATAAAATTCTGTTGCTAATGTTTTCTCATCTGTGTTGAAAAAGCAACCACAATCCATTACAACAAATGGCTAGAGAGAGAAAATAAAACAGCAATTAACAAATAGATTTGGAGCAGTTCCATCCTCAATAAACCAACACAGTGGAAAGTGAACAATTGATTCTTAGAGAACATGTACCTAGTCTTGAGAGATCACTCTCTTTCATCCATCTGGAATGATGTGGCTCTATCCACTTCCTATAAAAAACCAGATCCACATATGATTGTGTGCTTTATAACCAGAACTGATGTTTTCCTATTATCATCTTTGGTATACAGCAGCCTGCAGAACTAGTACCAACAAACAAACTGCGTTAAAGCCTCAATCCTTGCTGGAGTGAAATGTGATCATTCTGAAGAGATTCACTCTCTTAGCCAAGCATTCACCACTTTAGGTCATACTGCACAGCAGCAGTAACAACAACAAGAATTTCTGTAAAGCACATGTATTTCAGACTTACACATAAAGCAACCTGTATTTTAATAAATTTGTTGGGTCATTACACAAACAAATTGCTAATAATCATAAATACTGAATATTATTTATTTACTAGTATTTATACAGAAAAAACAGAGTTTGCATAAAACTAACTCTGTGATCATGATCTAAATATGAAGAAGTATAATCAAACTTGGGAGGTCTGGTGTTCATATCAAAAGGGTGTTGCATTGAATTGTAAATTTATTGCACACTTGGACTATTCAAAATATTTTTCTTGAAATTTATATGTCAGTAATACATAGTCTTAAACACCTACAATTTATTCTTTATATAAAAACTAAGTATTAAATTTACAAAATTTAAAACCCCTCTGTTAAAGCTGACTTTTTACTCTGGCCTATGTTTAAGTTGGGTGGGTTTTTTTTTATTATAGCTCTACCATTTATCTCAGAAAAAGCTTTATAAATTCATCAGAGAAAACCCTGGGAGTGGAGAATTCCTTTGTCTGCAGTCCATATCTAGCCAGTTATAAAGCATTAATCATTTCAAATTTTGGCAGACTGCTAGTATAGCAAGGGAATGAATGTTCCACAGGCCTGATTACATGTCACAGCCTAAAAGATCAGCAGCTGGTAGCAACAATGCCCATAACATACTATTTCTGTACCAAGGGTTCATGAAGGAAAAGCCAACACCACAAAGTAAAGTAACAATGCTGAATTGCTTCCCTGTGCCTTATTCTTCCTCACAAAGCCTCAAGTTCCTCCCCTCTTCCCTCCTGCAGGTATTATAGGGAACAAGATCTCCCCAAAACCTGGACAGCAGGGAAAATGCCTCTGAGCTGGGAAATTCTATATTTACAGCTTCTAAGGTGAGATTCTTATTGCCTATCAACGCATTAAAAGAGTCTTTTAAAATTGTCACGTATATATTTATTTAAGCATCCTTTACACAGATTGGATTTAAAAGGTAAACAAGGGCAAATTGGCAGTTGGTAGACCCTTGATGTCTACCCTTTTCATCCTCAATAAACTTAATTTTATTGAAAAAACTTACTTCTACTGAAAGCAATTGGTGACACATGAAGGGTTTATGTGCCAGATATTGGACTTCATTCACAGCATAAGACATTTCATGGTATAATCCCTCCTATCCCCTTGTGCCTCCAATTTGCAGCATTGGATGGACCCATAACAGCACAGATATTTCTGTTTGTGAGGCAACTCTAGGGAATGAAGTGTCCAAAAGCAGAATAAGCTCTGCCTGTGTGAACAGAACATCTATCTCACACCTTTAGCCACCATTGTCATTAGCATCTCTAAGAACAGCCACGTGGGCACATGGTTGAAGGCACTATTGACAAAAATGTCACTCATGGAAAAGAGCTGCCATTCCTGATTCTCTATAAGAACCTGAACTCTGTTAATCCTTTAGGACACGTCTGCAAATGCACTCCTCACAAATTTATCATCAATGAAGAGCAACATCTTTAAAACATGAGATCGCTACTTGCTTTCACTGAAATAAAGAACACAACCCATTGATTAGATAAAGCTATGTCTTTCCTTCTGTTCTAGAGAGACATACAGTGAAATTGCACCTAGGCTATCTTTAGAACAAATTATTGTTAAAGGTTAAAAGTTTCAAAAGGAAAAAATCACATAAAATTTATTAATTCACTGTCTGCTAATAAAGACTTTCTCTTCTTCCCTCTGACTGAGGAAACTCTTTATGCTACATGTGACTTTAATTCCAAGAACGTTAAAACCAGGTTATGAGAGTAGCCCCTCTCTTCTTAAGTCTAGAGTTACCTTGTGAGAGATAGTAAATTTTCACTGACACAAATCTACTTTTAATTAGAATTTCTATTTGCGCTTCAGTATTACATTTCTTCTTCATAAGTTATTGGTACAAATGTTATTAAAAAGATTCAGATATGATCTTCATTTCTATTCCACTGTATATTTAAGGCTACTGAACTTCTTGTCATTCAATACACCAAATAAAATGAAGCAGAATATACACTTATTTTCTTCTGATTAACAAATGAGCAGTTCTTTCTTTTGTTTTTTTTGGTTTTTTTTTTTACCATGGTAAGGCCAAAATGTTTCACTTGGAGATATTCCAATGCAGTACAAAAGTTATTCCTGTCAAATAAATATAATTGCAGGAGTTGGGAATTCTTCATACTACAACTCCATCTTAAAAGTTGCATAAATCAGCCTGAGATTTCACTCTATTAGCTATGGAATTGTGTGAATGCAAAAGTGCAATCTTTTCTATACGTTTTAAATATAACTATCCTGGAGCAATATCTGCTCTATATGCCAAGCTACCTAATCAGGAAATTAATAATTAAGGTGCCCATCTGTTAAAATACACAAAGTCCAGGTAGCATTTCATTTTTGCTATTCAGTCCTGTGCAATCTTTCAAAGCAATCTGCTCCATCCACTGTCTTAAATAATGACACTAAACTGAAACCAAAATAGGTTAAATTCTGTGCCTTGAGATACAGGAATCCCTCTATAAACCAGTAACAGATTATGATAGAAGGAATAGCAGCATCTGTAGAGTATGAACTTAAACACTTGCCTATTTTCTTGTGGCTTGCAATGAGTAACAAAGCATTCAATAAGTAGATTTTTCTATCTCTAAGCTTACTTTTCATGAAGAGCATTGAATAGATTGGGAAGAATATTTCAAAAGGCCATGACTTCACTATATGAATTTAGATAACTCTGGGGAGGAAGGCAAGGTTCAACGAGATCTTCATTCCTTTTCCTACTTCTTTAAGCAAAGAACTAGAATTTTTTCACAGATGCTTTAAGACTTTGTGAAGTAACTATAACAGGTTAAATGAAATAAGAAAAATAAAATATACTTTAATAAGAGTGCTCGTATTCTTCAAATTGGGAAGTCTGGTATACCACAGAAAGAGTAATTTTCTCAAAAAAAAGTAAAAGCATAGGTACTGAAATGACTATTGCTCAATGAAGGACAGAATGAATTAGTCTTAATTTTTTAAAAACGAAAAAACACCACTGAGTGCACACCTTCACTCATCATGCATTTATGTATTTTTCAAAACAAGTCTTGTAATTTCACCTGAAATTATAATTACTATTTTTTTCTTCCTTTTTCCTTCATGCTTAGTATGATATACAACATGTTGATATCAAAGAAAAAGGACACAAGCCATCGTCCCCATGTTCTGAAGGCTCCGCACTTGAGAATTTCTGTTTTCTTTTAAACACTTTTCTCTGTAAATGAGTCTCCCTACAATAGATCATATTTTAATTCTATGCATGTAACTTGGAAAAAAAAAAAGAAAATCTACTAATTTGTATGCCCGCCTCGCTCCAACACTACTCTTTCAGAAATAGTGGTTTCCTTGCAAAATTACTTAATTCATTTTTTGGTTTTTGCTTGGTTTTGCAATTTACAAAGTGTGTTTAAAATCACAGACTCCATATTTCAAGTTGGTCTGTTGTGAACAAAAAATTGCTTTTATTTGCTATGCAGGGCAAAACTATCATATTTCAAGTTAGGTGATACTTGAACTGGCACCTTGATTAAACCCTTCAAAAAAATCTTCGTTCTGGTAGTTCTAGTTGAAGTTTTTTTTATTAAAAAATACAATACTCAGATGAATCACACTTCATTCTTCCCCTAAGCTACATGACATTAAAGGCATCTGATATCAATTTCAGGTGCAGTGGTTCAGCCAAGAAGTGACCATAAAACCACTGCAGGAATTACCTCTAGCACAGCTTCAGTGACAGCCCAAAGTTCCTCTAGGTTTAAAATGTCTAGGGAAAAAAAAGATTTCAACAGAAAATGTTAAGTATTTTCTGCATAAACAGTAGGAGCATACATAGAGCACAGGATGACACTTTTAGAAGAAAACATACTTGTGCTGTTTTGTCCATCCAAAAATATTACTGTAAATAGGCAATAAATAGGCAGTACTCTAAAATTTTGACAGGAACTCCATGGGAATCTGCTAGCATTCTGTCCTGACATTTACAGGAATGAATTATAATTTAACATTAGAAAAAAAACTATGTTGCTTTGATCCTGGGAAGTCTGACAAACCCTCAGATTTGCTTTGTATGTATTTTGGTATTCAACATTTAAAAGTAGAGGCCTGAAAGATACCTCTTACAGCATAAAAAAAATCTACCAAAAACAGGCAGAAAAATTCTTCTTTACTCTCTGAAAACTTTCCTCGGTATTTCTTTCATAGGGTGAGAAAGAGAAAATGAGTATGAGAGAGAAAGAAAAATTAGTTCAAAACCTCTCTGATCAAGATTGAAACAGAAATTCAGTGTCATTATTTCAATATAGGGAACCTATAATCCACAAATGTACTTTATTTTTCTCCTATAGCATTCTTTCAACCTTCAACACCTTTCAACAGACAAGGCTAAAGTTGTTAAAAACACATTGTTCTTTGAGAAAAATGACCCTATTCTCTATCAATACCAGTCAAAAGGCTGATGCTCTTGCTCACATTAAATAAAACATCACATAAAAAACATCAGACCAATTTCAATTGCCATAATCCTGATAAGACTGACATACAGGATTTCTACACTTCAGACTACAGAAAATAAAAATGCTGGAATGGTGATCATTTACAAATGTTGTAGCTGATCCTCCCTCCTTGGCTCCAGAATTAGTGGTCAGAAAGGAGTAGGACAAACCAGCTCGAGAAGTTTATTTTGCCTTAGAGTTTTTTTTGGAGGGTTGTAGTTTACAGTCTCTGAATGCTTTTTCTTAAGAGGACTAAACACAAGCTGCAACTTTTTCATACTTCAAATGAACCTGCATTGCCTACAGTGAACAAAGGAGAGTTGAAAAACTTACTAGCAGGGACCAGTACAAAATTGGAGCTTGAAGCAAAGCGAGATCACATGGCTTCAAGAGACATGAAGTATATACATCAACATTTTATAAATAAAATGTTCATATCTTAACTTCCACATTCACCTATTATCCAGAAATGTTCCCACTGAAATGTGGGTTTCCTGTCTGATGTTGACACCATAACACTCCCTAGTACTGATATATAACTCTGAGATGAGGAACCTTTCTTACAACATTATTATTTACTAAGCCCACATCACTTTGCCTGCATTTAATTTGAGGCCCCATTTACTCCCAGCTTTGTAATTCTTTGTTGGGCCATTTACTTGGCAGAAATACAGTGATTTTGCTTGGCACACTTACCCTTCCATAGTAAAAATGAATAAATAACCAGGGGCAAGTGTGGACATGCAGCATTAATATTCTTGTTCTAGTTCACAGCAGCACAAACAAAAGTCATTAAAAAATAAAAGCAGTTAAAGCATTCATTTAATATGACCAAAGGTGTTGATGCACTCATCCAAAGTGATCTCAGGCCAGCTGAAACTATTTTTAAATTTAGCTTAGTGTTGTTTGGGGAAAAGAAACTAGCATTAAAAATACACATGCAGAGTTGTTTAGTTTGTGTGAAGTAAATTGTGATTTTGTTTCAAAAATGTGTTTAAAACTTAGCTTCTTAGTGATTTCAGAAACAAACCCCCAAGGAAAAAAGAACTGAATCCTAGTATTTAACCTTATTTAGCCTGATGGTAGAAGGTAGACAAAGCTTAATTTGCATGCTTACTTAAATGATTCAGCATTTTAAACAACTGATTTCTTTATTGACTCAATTAGAGTCAAGGTGCAAATCTTAAAGACACTTTTTATTTCAGGTAGAACTTAACAAATTCTGACTAAATCAGATATTATATGTGTTGAAACGTTCAAAACTCTACAAACATGAGGAATGCAAGGCAGAACTATCTTGGAAGTGCTGACATGAATAGAAATTATATTGCACAGAAATAAATATCTGACCTCTCTATGTTATGCCTAACAAAAAGACGTGGGCCACAAGAACTTCAGTAAATGTTTTTGTTCACTCATACTAGAGAAATTTCAAGAGGATTTTCAATCATAGCTAGGTATCATGGGCAGAAGCAAAGTATACTTATATATTTACGTCAACTAAGCATGGGGAGATAATTTTATTTCAACATTGGTCACTTTTTCTATTGAACACTAATATTGTATTGCAGCATGGGGAATTGTTTTGATAAATGGTCTCAGAATGCAAACACTTACAGCCAGTCAGGAGGGGAACACAAGGGTGTGAGCATTAAAGCTCAATACTTACATGAACATCACCAGGCAAAAGACAGGAGCAGTCCAGAGCCTCTGTCCTCATGGTCTTGGCCATTAGCCATGCTTTTTCTAGCACTGCTCTATTAGCATAGCATCACCTAAATATCAGAGCATTGTTCTGTTATCAGAACAAATCTGAATTTCACACAGCATCACGGCTTCAGCGAGGCAGGCAGAGAATTCCCCGCAGAGAATAAGCTGGGGCTGACTGTACTCACTCAAGGAGGAAGAGCAGAAATTTTATTTTCCAAAGAACCAAACCCTCCCTCCCACGTTCTGAACACACCATCAGGGCTCCTGGCTGTGCTTTGTAAGAAGTGACTGTCACTGCTCTGTGACCAGCCAGCTTCTCCTGCAAAGGCCACTGAGTCAGACCTTCCAGGGCAGGAGGGTGATGTTATAAATTCCTTAATTTCAGGCAAATGCATACACAAAGAACATAACAAGCTGACACATAAATGTGTCAGAACTAGGATCTAAGCAACAAAACCTATGTAAGCACTCAGGAGAAAGAGAAATTTAAAAAAAAAAAAAAAAGCCAAACAGAATTTTAGAGAATTTAAGTCAACGTCCAGCAATCTCTATGACACCTCCAGACACCTCCTTCATGAACAGAAACTGCTGACTTGCAGATTTCAGGATAGAAAGTTTGGATTTCACATATTTTATATATATATTTAATAGATTTGTAGTAGGAATAAGACTTATGAATTAGTAACAAATGAGAATATCTATGTGAGAAAGCAGCAGCAGAACTCTCAGGGTTTAAAAATGGCCTTTCTGGTTAACAAAGAACGCTTTTCCAGGGAAACCACTCCCAGAACATCAACCCAGATGCAAAATGGAGAAAAAGCTGTTTCTGTCGAGGCAAGTGCTCTGACAGGAGCACAGCACAGACTCCCCCTCCACAGAAGACAGCAAATCTGACACCAGGAGGATGGCAGCAGGCTTGCAGTCTTATCACAGCAGCTCATTTTCCTGCTAGGGGAACATGGAGAGACATATGGCACACGCACCTCCCCAGCAGAAAACAGGCAGCGGTTGCTACTCGTTGTTTAAGAGCTGCAGAGCCTGAAGTAAGCAAAAACCTGGAGCAAACTAACCACCATAACAAGTGCTGACTTTTATAAACATGAAGACAAAGCAGCAGCAGCAGACCAAAAAGTGGTTTGTCACTGTCAGCACAGGGAGCCCAAGAGGTGCAGGGAGTGCTTCACACCCAGCACGCCCTTGGCTTTGTGCTGAACACCAGAATTGCAGGTCAGACCACTCAGATGTTTTGATGGAAAAGTTGATGAGAGTGAGTGAATGAGTAAAATCTATGGGGTAGAACTGTCATCTGATCAAATAATTTACTTAGACATTTTGCTACTTAAAAAAAACAACAAAAAAAACAAAACCCAAACAAACAACCCTCAAAAATCACTTTGACTCTCTCAAAGGCTTGCACAGTTTTGTTTGGATACTGAGCTTCTTGATCAGGTTTGACTAAAAGCTAGCAAAGCCTAGGGTAAATCTACAACAGCAGAACTCCAGTGTCTTAAACAGAAGCCAAATGATTCTTCTGAATTAGCATCTCTGTAATTCACTGAAATGAAACAGAAATCAAGAAAATTAAAACAGGATAAACATCAATTACAATAGAACTTTAGCATGCAAAAAATCCATGCTTCACTCCCCCCAAAAAATATTTTTGTGGTTTGTATTCAAAGTTTTTCTTCAGGCTCGCTCTCAGTTTCTCTCTGAAACATATATTGCTTGTTTGTTTATAAATAAGTAGATTTCTAAAAGCATTCACTGCATTATATACAGAAATCTGCTATTTATTTATTCATTTATGTCATGCCCCATGTACCCTGACAAAAAACTGGCAGGCTGGAATTTATAATTTCCAAGATCATTAGAACATGAACCCTTCCACTTTTGACACACTCAATGTTATAATCATTGCAACGGTCTGTTAAAGTACAATTCCAGGACTGGACAAAGCTGGTAGAGGACATTAAATAAATAGATATTATTCATAAAAAGAAACATCCTTTTAGGGAAAGCTAAATTAGTGAAGGATTTGGAGGTAAAGTGAGATAAATTAAATGTAATCATTAGTAAAAGCTTTGAAGGCCAAGCCATATCACTTAATTTAGAAAACCTAAACCATAAACTGACAGCAGAAATTAAGATGCTTGCAGATAGCTCTTTGTCCACAAGAAGAACATTTACAGTAGCAGCTCAGGCCAGCGCTGTAAATACCACCAATGAATTCCAGAGTCAGCAGTCATTTACTCAGTGCTGGGAGTGGAGAAGGATTAAAGACAGCCTGGCTGGTTGGGTCACTGAGGTTGACATAAATCTCGAGCACCACGTGCTCCTGGAGCTAAGTGTTAAATCTCCATTTAGCAAGCCCTTGCGTGCCTGTGGACAGCAAAGCCCCAGAGCTGTCAAGGTGCAATATTTCAGGGCTCTGCTTACCAGCCCTGTTTCTTTTCCTCATCAGCATTGATTGCTCCTCCCTGCATTATATTTTCAATAGATGCATTTTAAATATTAAACCAATGTTGATTCAAATTCGTTAAACTTTTAGCAGGCAGCTTTTTTTAATCTATATTTTATATAAACCAATGTGCAGCCATGTCCTATTTATTGCTCCAGATGATGGAAAAGACTTCAAATGTGGGAATCCAACTGATTCTTGTCAGCATGGTGCAACCCTGCACAAAAACATAAAAATCAGGAACCATTGTTTCTGATCTTCCTGAGCTCCAAACAATGCCCAATGGGTTCACTGTTGTATGCAGCAGTGGCTTGAATTTATCTGCACCTAAAAGACTATTATGAAGCAGAGATCAAAGATACACAGCTACTTTGATAAAAGAAGGACTGACAGGGGCCTTTCACAGATCACAGAACTACTCACAGCAGCTGTAGAAAGAAATATTTTTCCATATTCTCACTCCTAATTTCTCCCTACACTTCCCTGGAGTTGTCTTTTTTTTCCAGATCATACTTAGAGAATCAAGAAAACTTATATTAAAAAGCCTTCCCCCACCATTGTCACTTGCCTGAAAACATGTTTATGAATAAAAAATACTCTATAAATTGCCATGTAATAACTCACAGTACAGAATGTTCTTTAGCAAAGTAGCATTTCATAGTGTGTTATCATTCTATGCATAAAAATGGCAGAAGAGGCATAATGTCAAGACATGACCTTTTCAAAAGAGAAAGATGGATGCATTGAGAAATATATCCTCCCCACTCCCACATTTACTCCACACAGCCTCTCCAGATGCAGTACACATATCTTCCCACTCCAAAATACACAGAATTTAGTGTCTGTCTGCTCACTAAAGCCATAGCTCTTTTCTTTAAATTCTCTGCCAGTGACTCTTTTCTCAAAATTATATTTGTGTTCACAAGAACGAAATCCCCCTGACCTTCAGTAACTAAGTCAGTAGTTGACAAATATCTTTACAAAGTCATCTCCATTGCAGTGTTAGTAAAACTTAGCATTTTATCTGTGTTGTTTTGGGCTTTTTCCTTGAACATTGAAATGGTTCCTTACAAATTAACACATCAACTTCTCTGCTAGTCTTGGCAATGTGAGATTTATTAATCTGCTGTCCTTCAATATTGCTCTCCTGAGCCACTCAGGAGAGGACTCAGAACCCACAGATGTCCAGGAAAAAGGTTGCCAGACATTTCCCAGGAGTCAGCTTGCAACAGGTACTAAGTACTGCCATTAAGTACCACATCTTTCCTGAGAACTTATATTTTTCATATCCACAATTAATATATGAGAGCAGAAGGGTAACAGAAAAAGTGAGAAGCCAAATCAGCAAGCTCAAGATCGAAGAACAGAAGCAAGATTAAAAATTAATGTGAAACAAAAAGAAGCAGTATACCCAACAAGGAAGTACAAACACAAATTGTGAAATTTTTTTTAGGCAGACAGAGGATGTCAGAATTAGAACAGCTGTAGAGAGGTGATGGTATCAAATTTGCATTAGAATTCAAACATGAGGTTTTTTAAAGAAGTATAGACTGTTTTCAGAGCAGAAGGCAGACAGTAACCATAAAAATAAAAAAGGAACCCAAAAAACCCCCCAAAAAACTCAAAGAAACCTCAAAAACCCAACAATAAGCTAATTAAAAGAAAGAAACTTGAGAAAGTTGGAAAGTTACAGCAAATAATGTTTATCTTATTTGAAAATATGCATCTTCACTGAACTTTAAATATTATTACAGCATAAGAACTTTCCTCAGGTGAAGTGAATAGAATCTATAGCATGAATGAACAGCCAACAAGAACGGGGAAATTTGTATCATTTTGAGGGATTTTACTCTACATTTTTCAACATTTCTAGTTAGAAACAGAGCTAGTTAAAATGTCCTGCTCATGACAGAACTTTCCACTGCTTTGGAAACAACTCCTTTTCTGTTCATTTAGGCACTTCTAGTCTGCTTTCCAAAAACAGTTTCTTCCAGCAAACAAAAGCCCACTAATTTGCATAAAGAGCCACTCTGGAGGGATCTACAATAGATTCTTTCCAATGCACACTTACACAGTAGAGCTAAATACAGTAGTGACATGGCAGCTAAAGTAATTTGGGAAAACAAAGCTGAATGTGAACATTTGCTGGCAGAGCAGTCACTGCTCCTGATAAAGCTCCAAATAAAGAGTTTAGTCCCAGTTAGTACACTCATGACACAGGTTCTCCTCCATGTGCCCTCTCCTTTCAGCATTTCACTGGGTGAGGACTTGACTTAACTTCCCACAGAGCCAAACACAAGCAATGCAAAATTTTAGTTTTAAATTAAGACGAACAATGAACATAGCAATTAACTTCTAAAAAAGACAGTAGGACCTTAGCCTTCCATAAAAAAATGAGATAACTGCGACTCCAGACTTCTTTTAGATTTGAATTATTTAATAAACCTGCCCACACACGTTTCAATAAATGTTGAAATGTTGGTATCACCAACAGTCATGGAACAATACATGCCATACCAGCAAACCTATACATACCTAAAATTTGACAAAGATTTAACTCACAACCTTTTGTTAGGGTTAGTTAGTTGGGTAACTTTGTTACCTAGTTACACTTACAGTAAGCCATGCTAATGTTTTCAACAGATTTTTCCAGTGTTCACTTGATGTCACTCATTGCTTAAAAAGCATTGGAGATGAAGTGAAAGAGCTGTTTTAAAGCAGCTTTAGAAGGTCTCAAACCCTTAGAGTATCACAGATTTACAACATACAACAGGCTGAGGAACAGAGATGTACTGAAATACTAAAGTAACTAATTAAATTTGGCTTCCTCTTTTAGTAAGGATTTCATTTTCTCCTGACTTCTTCCCTTCCTTTTATCATTCCTTAAACACAAGTCATATTTATTCAATTTTAATAAAGATATTAAAATGAAGACAATTTGGACATGCCAAACCATTACTACAAAATATATTGTTCTTCCTCCCGCAAGAGGATGGGTCTCCTAAACATTCTCTTCTTTCCCAGAGGAGCCCTCCTTTTCCTTTCTCAAAGTTACATCTCAGAGGTTTGGGGAAATAGTGTTTAGAACAAAATCAAATTCTGTACTTGAAGATGCACATGCAGCTTTATGAGACATAGGACAGGCTTCAAAGCTGTAATTTTTCATCTTTATCCTCACAACAACACATATATTGATCTTCTACACCCCTGTCCATGAGTGTAGAAAAGAGAACTTTGGATAAATCTCAAAGGGGGCTTGTAAGTTTAAATTTCTGTATTAAGCATTATGCAAAGCTCTAGTGGAACACTTATTTTTCGACTAGGTCCAGCTCTTTGCATACAGAAATAAAACACTTGATCTCCAAAATGCTTATTTTGCCATCATTATTACCTTCTGGCATTACCAGAAGGTCAAAGTCAAGAGTGAGGTTCTGTAAAAAAAGTAAGATTACCTTTGCACTGAGGGGTTTTCGATCTGCTCAATATGCCTTTCCTAGGTTTGTGCATCACTCTGGCAGTGGTGCACAAACTACAACCTGCAGAGTTGGCACCACTCTGGATTTATTTCCCACCTCAGACAAAGGACCTAGTGCAGACTCTGCTGTTCTGCCAATGTCCCAGCAATGTTTTGTACCATGAGGCCTTCTTACATTGCTGGATAAACAAAGCCAAACACCTCAGTCTTCTATTTTATTTGACTTTCAGAAATTATCCACACAGAACACAGGAAAACACATGCTACCCTGAGAGCCAATGCTGACTGCTTAAGAAAAACAGCTGTTTCTTTTTAAATAGGTTTTTCCGTCACTTTCCCTAGTGCAGCTAACATGAGGAAGTAAACGCTCAAATTGCATCTATTTGGGCTTCATTAAAACAGCATTTATCAGTTTGTTTGCAACACAGGTATAAACAGTATGCTGTTGACCATGTCAATGAAAGCCAGCAGTCTCTAAAAATTCTACATTCCTCATCCTAGGAAATGGATAATTTCAGTCCTGAAATGTCTTGGAAAACTGCTTTTCAGCAAGTCTGTTTTATTAAATGGATTACTAGATCTAAGGAAAACTCCAATCAAATTAATAACCCTCAAAGAGCAGATCCAGCACAGCCAAAATCACCTTATTTCAGAGAAGATGTTAATCAGAAAACTGTTTTAAATCTTTTGCATAAAGACACGAAGACACTCATGCTATAGTACAACATAGTGTTTTCATCTATGGAGTTAACCAGAGCAAGATACATCTTAACCATTCATAAATTATCCAGGTGGTGACAGATTGAAGTCAACTAAGGCAAAAGGTTTGAGGAATGAAAAAAAATTAAATCTTTTGCATATGAAAGTGAAAACAATATTAGACATTGCAGGATTAAAGAAAATTCTTTGCAACACCAGTGGAAAACTACCATTATTTTTAGGACATTTAAATAAACGAACATTTTATTTAAAAGTATATTAACCACCACACAAAAAAATGTTGCATACTAGTTACAGATAATGTGAAAGAGGATTGAATTCAAAATACAGAATTCAGATTCTCAAATGCAGTTTGTTCAGGCTTCACTTTCTGGTGGTATTGCTGCCAGAGAAAATGATAGCAGAACTATTTTGCTGGGCAGATCCTTCAGTTTCCCAGACAAAAGTCTTCAAAAAGAAATAATCCATCCATCTGGCTCTTTCCAGGGCAAATCTTACCTCTTCAAACTACAGCAATAGATCTCTTCCAATCTCATTGCAGCCTCCCAAATTTTAATTCTCACACTTTGTCCCATGTGCTCCAACTGGCTCATAACTGTCTGCTACTTATTGCATCTCTCTCTTTACTGCAAGTCTGTTAGTGCTTAATACCTCATTCCCTACTTCGGTCCTACCCCCAATGCTCTGAACTTAAAGTGAATTTACAGATACTCCACAAGGCAAGGAGATAAAGGAACAGAATAACCTTTGGCCACACTCAAAATGGTGGTGGCACCACTGTTGTCATCCTTGTCTTTGCAATGGTAGAGCTTAGAAGGTTTGGTTTATAACCAAAACATTTGGTAGTTTTGGTAGAACTGCACCTTGTCCTTGGAAGCATTGAGCCCACTGAACTGGCACAAAGGTACAGTGAAATCAATGCAACTGAGCACTGATTTAATGTGCAAACACACAGCTGACCAAGCCACCTCAGAGTCACACCTCAAGTACTTCAGGACCAGTTTGCATGATATGTACATAGTGCATCCTCAGATGTGAGCAGAAGTTCCTCAAATGCTATCCAGATAGATCTTCTGCATGGAAAAAATATTTGGAGTCAAATGTGAAGATATGGGAGACAAAGGCTAACATGATCTGCATGAGACTATCAGTTCTGGGTACCACAGACATGTCACTGTTATCGTAACAAAAGACACTGACTCCAAAAGCTGGGTTTGCAGAAAATCTACTTTTACTACAAGTTCTTCTTCTTTTATACACTGTTCTGATCCAGATGGATCGGATTGGTCAATTAATCAATACATTCTACTTGGTTGGCTAGCTAGTTCAACATCCTAGAACAAGAAGATAGAAAGTAAGAGAAAACAGGACATGCAGGTTGTTTAGACTATAGCTATCATTATTTGGGTTAGGACTGCTCGTAGTCTCACAAGCCAATCCTGGGAAAACTTCGTTTTCTCACTCTCTGACCAGGCTGTGGTAGCCACACAGACAATGTCCTGCACAACAGAAATTTTATGTCTGTGAACTTTAGAAGTAATGCTAAATACATGCAGGTTTGTAGGCATTTAAATAAATCTCCAGATTTATTTCGTTTTATTTAGCATTAAGCAGGAAAACAGTTTTTATATTGATTATAGTTGAACATCACACTCTGAGCAATAAGTAGGCAAGAAGAAGGCCAAAACTAACACTAAATGGACTCCGTTTGGGGGAAATTCTCTTGGCACAAGTGTTATTCCTGGACAGTCATTTCCTTTCACATTATTTATGACTACTGAAATGAGCTGACATTTTTCACAAAATATTAATAAAATAAATGCAGACCAGTTTTTTCAGCATCCCATTAATTCAGGACAAAATGGTTCCTTGGAATTTTTTTTTGTACTTGCAATGAAATAATATATCAAATACATACATTTTGATTATAGTGACATTCATTTGGTGCTATTAGAATGCAGGGGAAAAAAGGTCAGGGCTTCTCAGTTTAAAGTACCTGAAGGAACTTTTGAGTTGTGCCAAGAACCAACTGAATTTTAAAAGTATAATGAACAATTTGAATGACATATTGGGATTTGAATGTTCAATCCACTTTATGCTTAGAAGCAGTTAAAAATAAAATTTGTTTAAAACAGAAAGAAGAAAAGCAGCACATCTAAAAACACACATGGCCTAAAAGAATTCCCTAGAAGGAGAAATCTCAGATGTTTTTTGAAAGCAGGCCTGAAGAATGAGTAAACTACGATTGAAATCCAACAGAAGGTATGGCTAGGACAAGAAGAGTATTGGGGGAAAGGAGAAGAAATGGTTTTGTTTTATCTCATTTCTACAGGAAAAAAGCCAACAAAATCTATACCAGGTTATTTTGAATTTGTTTTTTTGAGGAAGTTTCTGTTGATGTTTTATTTTATTTTCTCATTTGTCTCATTCCTGAGCAACTGCATACAAGAAATTCTACTAAAAACTCTTCTTTGAAACTGTACTTTGTAATCTTGTACACCTCCTACCTCTTCAGCACAAGTAATATTAACTCACAGAAAATAGTCAAGTAAAGTCAAGAAGTCAAGAAAAACAAATCCACAAGTTTTTCTAAGAGCAAAATCAAAACCTTTAGAACAGAAAGATGCTTGAGTTTCTGCATCATCTCAGCTATCAGACAAATGTATTCTACATTTGCTTTTTCAACTAAGCTCCTCCCTAGCAAATAAAGTGTAGTGCAAGCACAGCAGCCTCCTATATTTAGATATTATATTTAGATATTGGTGGGGTTTAGGTGAACATAGTGCTAAATATTAAGGCTCCTCAAGCTTTAATGATAATTCTTTGAGCATGTTATAGACCTTGAAAGAAAACACTAATCACCAGAGTTGAATACTTTTTGAGAGTTGGCTCAGGACAGACAAAGCCTACACTAAAGAGGATAATGAAAATCAGGCTTTTTGATGACAGATGACATGGAGCAGTTAGGAAATGGTTGAAACTACAGTCGTTCCATTATTTTAACAGCAATCTAAACACGGGATCCAAAAGGGACATTTTCTCATCTACATGAAGGATTAACCTGTCTGACCCATCTAAGAATCCCAGAAGCAGCCTGTAATAACCACAGTCATGCTCCTGAACATGAGGGTACCACACACTTCAAGGTTTGATGTGAGGTAGCTAATCAGGACTGAATCTAGAAAAGAAGCACAGTGGCCTTTATAGCCCCACATCATTACAAGATGTTAGTGATGGACTTTTCTGTAACCACAACACACCACGACTATCAAAAATTATAGCTGAGTCAACAGTGATCCTTCAGTTCATCCATGGACTCCTGCATTTGCAGGACTTTTATAAAACCACTTTTATATAATGAAAAATGAAAATGCATTTGTCAACCAAGATGACAAATACATTTCTTCTGTATTTGCCATTTGTTTGGAAGGAATCAGGAGCAGTTTTCCGCTCTATGTGTATACAAACTTCAATAAATTTACACTAACAACAATATCAAAATAATATTTAAGGCATTGTAATATTTCTTTCATCTGAATTTGAAAGGTAAAGAGCACATCCAGCCACTCTTACAGGTATCAAAACAGTTTTGATCAGTTACAAAAAGCAGCTACAATAACAACTCCTGGATGCTGCATTCCAACAATAACAGTAACAATGTTAATTATATGTGCACACATCACTGAACACTGGATCTATGCTTTTACTTTATCAAATCTTTCATCTTCATTATTAGATAAATATGCTAAATACATTAAATAAGTCACAAGTGTAGTGGAGATCACCACAGACATCCAGCTATGGGATGAAAAGGAAGCCAGAGGTGTTGTGTATAACCACTGAGAAACTGATCCCAGCCACGTGGTGCCCTAACCACAAAACTTCAGTCAACACCTTCAAACTGACTGTGCAGTGTGGTTCTCATGAACACAAACCATATCATTTAAAAGGAGAAGACACTGCTATTCTTTAGCCATTTTTAAAATAAATCTTTTTTGTGAAATGCATAGAGGTAGGAATTTTCAGTTAAAATCTCCAATGTTGAAATTTCAACTGGGAAACCAAGGATTTGTTAAAATGTCTGAGATCACAAAGCACCCTAGACACCCTGTTCCAGTCTGAAGGTCAGATTTTGATTCCAAAGGTGCTGTATGGAATATTTTCTCAGTAAGTTGCATAACATTATTTCTAGCCATGTTCCAAGACAGCTTGATAAACCTGCTCTGGTACAGAGAGTGGGTCACCTTGACCTGATTCATGTCCTATTTCATTATAATGCTAAATAAAAAAGAGCACTTAGACCTCACACCTCCTCTCAAGATGAGTGAAGCTATTTACCAAATTGGCAATACAAATCTGTTATTGCATCGTTTCAGAAAGCCTAAGGAACTAGAGGTTGCTTTGCAGCTTGAATTCTGTTTTCTCGTGCTTGAGCATTACTCTACAGACTAAAATTCTGATCTTCCCTCTTTATTTACAGAATAGATCCATTGAAAATGAATAAAAATAGGTTAATGTCATGCCTAGCAGCTAAAGAAACTCAAAGTTCTGCACTAAACAAATGAAGCAAGTTCCAAAATCAAAATGCTCTCACACCAAATTCCTCTCCCTCTTTACGTAAAGCTTAGTTACCTCCACCGGTCCCAACTATGGCAGGAAAATCTGACACAGATCCGCAAGTACAGAATTTCCAAACTATTTAGTACTTAAAATAATAAAAGTATCTTCTGGTGAAATTTTTATAAAATATTCTATATGAACTACGTCAAACAATTGCTGGTATAGGCAGGGATTATAAGGAAGCAGCAAGGCTACGTGCTCTGCCTGTTCTGTTCACAGCAGAGGAAAGCTTTGCTCCCTCTTCAAAGCTTGGCTACACAGCACTGCTCAGCTCCCATTTATCTTTTGTGGCTCAG
>VWZV01007382.1:649887-654030 GCA_013397155.1 Irena cyanogastra
TATATACATAAAGGGAATCGCAGTGTACATTTAACCAGGCAATGACAGAACATGCAAAAAACAGGTGTAAGGACACACATTTTTTGAGAAGTCCCTGGATGTATGTCTTCTGTTGTAGCCTATACACTAACTCTGATCCTGGATATTCAAAATGCTTTTCCCTAGATAATAGAGTAAGTTCAGAGACTACTGCAAAATACATCAGATAAGGCCCCAGACAATGATTGCATTTTGCTTTAACTTCGCTTCGTAATAAGAAGATTAGAAGTTATTAGTCTGTGTTTACTTGAAGTGCCTTCTCTCAGATTTGATGCAGAATTCTTGGTGTGTTTTTTTTTTTGGTTTTTTTTTTTTTTTTTTTTTGTGTGGGTTTGTGCCTTTTTTTTTTTTGTGGCGCAGCCAAATCATACTAGACTACAATGTAAAAAACCCAAAATTACTGTTTATCAATTATGCTCTTTACAGCTCAAAGCAAGATTCAGTTTATAGCAACTGATAGCAACACATCCTGGACCCTGACAGGCTTCAGTAGAGGAGGAACACCTTGGCTCATAGTGCATAAAGGATTCACTAACAATGCATTTTCTGGGGTTTCAATGCACTCAAAGTAGCAGCCTGCATCTCATCTAATGAATATTTAATAAAAGCATAAAATGCTCAAGAACAAATTTATTTGCTATGGGTGCTTGCTGCACAGGCATATTAAAGCAGCATGAATACCTACAATGGAGAGGTGATAAACCAGATGCAGCAATCTGGTATTTGCAGTTTTGTCCCAGGTATTTAATGACTGTACTACAAAAAAAATGAAGTACACCAATGAATCAACATGCAAAACATTTATGTACATGCATTATGCACTGTAAATTGCTTCTGATCATTCACACAGACACAAAAATGTATGGAAATTAAGTACATGCCAGGCCCTTTAAAAAACAAATTATTCCTAAACAGGGACCTGAAGAAGCAAGCAGTTCATCCAAGAAAAAAAAATTGAGTAATTCTTCAAGCAACAACCCTGCAGAAAGCACTGCTAATTTTTGAGCCCTCTCTCTCATTCCTTTCAGCTTCAGTAATACAGTCCATGATACTCAATATCACCAAATTAAAATTTTTGTACAAATTACTTCTATTTACATCAAACCAGCACTCACTTGTTTAAAAACTGAATTTCACTTGGAAAAAAAACCCTAAAACTGAGCACAGCATTTTACTTCAGAGGAAACATTATGGTGAAAAAAATGTGAACACTGTGGATAAAGACATTAGCTGCATGCTTTTCCTACCAAACTATCTTTTCTGCTCGTCTGACAAACCAAAAATACCCTTTATTTGCTATTTTTATGCTGTTTCCATGCCATGAATCCAAACATCATCTTCCATGACAATACTCTAGTTTGGCCAAACTACAAATATTATATAAATTATTTGAAGCAGGGGAGAGAATACCAATATTATACCTCCACGTTTCTCCAGTCTTCAGAGTAATTGATTCCTCACAAAAAATTAATTTCCCTCTTATGACCATTTGGATGAAATCTCAGGCATATTTGCCCTCAATCTAGCATTGATATTTGAGAAATGATTGGGCACTACAACTCCAAATCTGCCTTGCCATGGCCAGCTCTGAAATGGGGAGATAGGAGGTAAAACACCCACAGGTTTGCCACAGGCTAGCAAAGACTCAGGAAAACCAAGAGGAAATCATGTTACAAATCTTTTCTGTGCTTCATCACTGAAATACAGATTTTTCAGCACACATAGAGCAGAAGGCACGCAAGTCAAAACGTTTCAGAGCAGGACAGAAAAGCCACTAAACAATATTGGTAATCAACACCATATCAGCTTTTTAATATCAAAAAGATGCACTATTTCACTCTTGATATCAATGCATGTATTTAGAATGGGCATTAAAAAATCTGTAAAACATTCAAATGTTTTATGTAAAAAAACCCCCACTCAATCTGTTGCTACATTTCATACCACAATTTTTGTTGATCCTTTAAGCAAATTACGAACAGGCTTCATTAATAACCAGTTGTGTAAACTGCTGGTTGTTTGTTTACTTTTTCAAATTATCACTTAATGACACTTAGAGAAACCATTAAAAATGCATGGCAGTCATTCTAGCCAGTATGAAGTGTTGCACTTCATTTAATGATTAAAATGTAATTACCTGCATAGAAAAGCACAAGATAATATGAACACCATAAAGGAACTTAACATGTTTTTTTTCTGAATTTTGAGTACTGTAAATTGTTGTGTATTACAGCAGTGAAATTCCAGAAATACAGCAGATTTGCAAATATGGAATGGCACGACCTGTTTGTGTCACAGCAAGGATCCAAACAAAAGAAGGGCTCTATTAAAGCAGCTGTTCCTGCAAGAAGGGTTTGCTCCTTTGCCCCACTGAAATCAACAGCAGTTTTAGTATTCAACTCCTTGGAAGTTCATGTAATCCTTATTCTGATAAAACACATGGAAGCAATACTTCCATGATCCTTAGCAGATTTTTACAGTCCTACATCAGCACATCCACCCAGCTCACTGGCAGTATTGCATCACAAACTAGGCCTGGCTGTATCCATAATAATTTGATCATGTATCCATGACTGATTTAAATCACATACACAGGACTAGACTCTTTGATCTTACTAGGTAACAACAACAATGGAACCATAGACAAGAGAAATAAAATTGTAGCAAGAGTAAAACAAACCTGTTTATATAGCTACAGTGTTCCTTTACATAAGAAGAACACAAAAGTTTATTAACTAAACCTCAACAATTCCTGTGACAAATCCATCTAGTGTTACACAACAAAACCTGGTAGAGTGCTGTCAATTTATCTGTCTGCCAAAATAATTGCTGTCAAAGAGAAAATAAGCTGAAACCACTGATACTCTACTTCTAAGAGCCAAGTTAGTTCTCTACCATCTTCAAAACATTAAATGTGTTCTGAATAAATAAATTATGCCAAACCAGAGTCTAGTATGTTCCCAGATGTACTGTTCAGTGCTCCATTTCACAACAATTTAAAATTCAAACATTTATCTGCCACACCATCAACTTAGAAACGTATGAAGTCTTTCTGGAAAAGTAATGCAACTTAGGAAAAGCACACTAAAACAGCATGCAGACAAAACCATTACCAAGAATGACTGGTACAATAAAACCAGACAGCCTGAACTGCTACTTTTGTGGCAAACTTTGCAGTAATAGCAGACTTGCCATTCCACACAAAGAGAACACTGTCCAGACGAGGTGTGCACTGCTGAACCTGGAATGGTCTCAGGGTGCATCACGCACAAGGTTTCTTCTCTCTGCACTGCTCTTTTAGGAAGCCAGCTTTTACCCTTCCATTAATACATCACTCACTGGATCTTAAGATGAAAAATTACAAAGACTATACAGTAGCTCTCCAAATGTTATGCTGAATTTGACTGATTTTTGTTTCCCAATCACATAATAAAGGATGACCAGATTGCATCTTGAAATAAAACACAGGCACTCAAAGAAGAAAACAAAATAATTCTGTCTAATTTAAAAAATTAAGACTTAAGTACAAATGCAACAAAATTATGGAATTATGATAAATCCTAAAAAATTAATTTTGAGAGAATGCAGATGGTCTGCTTTATCAGTTAGGGTTGAGTTAATTTTTACAAGTACTATTATACACTAGAAAGTTTCTGTTTCTATCTCTTGTAAATAACTTTCTTTAACAGAAGAATCTTCCATGCTTCCTTCCATTTCTCATAATCTCTTTTCCTTTCCAGAAACTATACTTATTGCCCTCTCAACACACCTCCACAGAAGATTCCAAGGAAGCAATTTGGAGAAAAAAAAATCAGATTCACGATGCCAAATCCACAGCTGGGAAATATCTACCTTTTTATTCTCCATTTTTTAATGTTTCCTTCTCTCTCCACTAAGTACAAATTTCTGTGTCTCTTCCCTTTGTGAGGGAATAATTTCATTATAAGGTAATCACAACTAGCCTAACATGAAAACAAAACTGGAAAAGTTATTTAATACCATAAGCAATTTATTCTGAAGGACTGAGGAATTACTTCTCAAAGGCTCCTGATGATTGTTTTACATTATCCTTTTGCAAAAATAAAAAAAAAACCTAACCAAAAA